>CM035410.1:168420743-168573243 GCA_020310875.1 Ceratopteris richardii
TGATATCCTACAATGTCTTCAAGCAAATCACCTTCATGAGCACGCAATTTTTGGTTTACCTCCATAGGGGTGCTAGCAACCTTTGCATTCTCTAAGTGGAACTTCTTCAACATCTCCTGCACATACTTCCTTTGAGTAATGTAAATTCCAAAACTTGTATAGACCAATTCAAGTCCAAGAAAATACTTTAGAAACCCTAGTCCACTGATTTTGAACTTCTTGATCATTTGGTTCTTGATCTGTTTGATGCCATTGGCATCACTACCTATCAAGATGATGTCATCAACATACACACATAAATATATCAATTTTGAGTTGTTTCTCTTGACAAGCAGAGAAGCATCTACCTTGCTCATGATGAATCCTTGATCTTGAAGATAGGTAGTCAACCTATGATTCCATGCCCTAGGTGCCTGCTTCAAACCATAAAGTGCTTTGTTCAATTTGCACACATAATTTACCTTGTTTGGGTCTTCATATCGAGGAGGTTGAGCCATGTAAACCTCCTCAAAAATCCAGCCATTGAGAAAAGCATTTTTCACATCCAATTGATACATATTCCAATTCCTTGATGCAGCCACACTTACCAATACTCTGATGGTTGTCATTTTAGCCATAGGTGAGAATGTTTCCTCATAATCAACTCCTTGGGTTTGTGCAAAACCCTTAGCCACAAGTCTAGCTTTATACCTGTTTATGGATCCATCTGAGTTTCTCTTGATTTTGTAAATCCATATAGAACCAATTACCTTCATTGATGCCTTCTTTGGTACTAGCTCCCAAGTATCATTCTCCTTGAGTGCTTCTATTTCTTCATCCATAGCTTCCTTCCATTATCCCTTGGTCTTTGCCTCTTCATATGAAGTAGATTCTTCAAGTGATAAATCCTTAGCAAGATAAATGGAATGCTTAGTAACTAATGAAGTGTCATACCCATATCTGATTGGTTTCTTGCTCTCCCTTTGAGATCTCCTTAGAGCTTGGTTGGATGATTCAGGTAAGTCTTCCAACCTCTTCATCTTGGCCTAACCCTTTGATTTCCATGCCTTGAATTCTTCTAGGTTGATGATGTCTTCATAATCTGATTTGCTACCTTCAATTTGGCTTGGCTTCTCCTTGGTGAGACTTGGAAACTCCTCTTCCAAGTCATATGGAAACTTGGCCTTCTTGCATTCACTTTCAAACCAAGAATCATTCTCATCAAACATAACATCTCTACTGACCATAAATACTTTGTTGGATGGATTATAGAACCTGTATCCTTTCTGATTTAAACCATATCCTATGAAGATGCACTTCTCTGCCTTAGGGTCTAGCTTACCTCTGATTTCAGATGGAACATGCACATAAGTAACACATCCAAAGATTCTGCAATGATCAAGTGATGGCCTTCTACCATGCCATGCTTCATATGGGGTCATCCCATCAAGTGATTTGGATGGCAACCTGTTAATAAGCTAAGTGGCAGTAGATACACTCTCTGCCCACAAATAATTAGGTAACCTTTTTTCATTAAGCATTGATCTAGTTGTCTCCACAATCAACCTCTTTCTCCTCTCTGCTACCCCATTTTGCTCAGGGGTATACCTTGTAGTAATGTCCCTTTTGATACCTCTATCCTGCAAGAATGCATCAAATTCATTGGAGAAGTACTCACCTCCTCCATCTGACCTTAGTCTCTTTAGGCTTCTTCCTGTTTGGTTTTCCACAAGTGCAAGATAATTCTTAAAGCAAGTGAACACTTCGTCTCTATGTTTCATAAAGTATAAGATAGTCCACCTACTCAAAGCATCAATGAAAGACACATAGTACCTTGAGCCTGAAATTGAAGGGTCCTTGCTTGGTTCCCACACATATGTGTGGACAAGTTCCAAGTAATCCTCATGCATGTAACCTTTCTTTGAGAAGGGTAACCTGTGTGATTTATCAAACTGATATGCACCACATTTATAGATCATGCGCTGCTTGAATACATAAGGTATCCCAAGGACACATTGATCTCTATATATTTGCTTCAAGGTTCTCTCACCGATATGCCCTAATCTTTTATGCCAAATCCTATGTACTTTGGAGATGATGCTTCAAACAATTAGATCAAAACAGATAACTTTGCAAATAGCTAGTGATCAAAAACTTGCTATTTTGGTCTTAATACCTGCGAGATATTTTGCTCAGTGCTCATAGTACAATATCAATTAGGAAAATTCCTTTTGCATGAATCAAATTAGCTTATCGAGCTAATGATTCCAAGTAAATCACTTAAAATGATAGACTACACACTCAGCAATCAATTTAGCAACTGAAGCCTTACCCCCGACTTTTTAGGAGCTACATAGAGAATGACCAGTGAGCACTTCGAACCAATTTACTCCCAATCTGCTGAATCAAACTTTGTCAAATTTTGACAGCTTGTAGTTGACGTTGAGATTGTTCCAAGAAGCTATAGATCATGGAAAATGAAGGAGGGATCATAGAGATATGAGCATCACAAGTACACTGTTTTGAGTAGATATGGCAGAGAGATGAACAAAGATGATCAATGATATAATGTATTTTAGAACAATGTTATACATGATCATTGACATAGAAAATGATGTTCAATGATAGTGAGAAGAGTAGGCTATGGTGTAAGCCACTCAACCTCTACAAATGATCAGCAATAGGCTCGAGAGTGGAGGCTCTATAGCAGCAAGTTTTCAAATACCTTTTATAATGAGTTCATCATTCAAATTTGAATTTGAAATCAAATTTGGCTTCACCTAAAAGTGTTCCTCTTGGTTAGGAATGATTCTAGCAAATGAGATTCGTAGCTTTTAGTTCTCCAAACTCCACGAGATGTATGGGATGGCAAGATTCTCTCATGAAGTTATCTTTTACAAATGGTAACTAATCAAAAAGATTACAAGCCATAGTTCATATAATCCACGAAGTCTCCTTCAATGCCTAGCCAAATGTGAAGGCTTGACATTTACACCAACTATTTTGAAGAAAGATCACAAATTTGAAAGATTGCGCAGCCGTTCAAACAAAAGTTGAAAATCCACCTACTTTCTTGAAGACCATCTTTTGGAAATATCTATTTTCCGTTTTGGCTATAGAAGATTAAATCCAGGAGAGGGATACGAAAGGACACACCTCGAGAAGATAAGTTAGTTTGAGCCTCTCTGCATGTGTCTTTAATACGTCAAGATCTCTTGCAGAGAGTTGACTTCAGTAGGCCCTGTAGTAGTGATTATTCTGTCAATTCTATAAGCACGTCATGGAGCTCCCTTCGTATCACTAGAAAGTAGTTTGATTGTACAAGAACGTTAAAAAGAACACAAGAATCATCTACACTATTTTGTTTTTCCGTAGATATTGTTTTCCTTACAGGTAACTTCAACTGGGTGTGGAATATGATTGACGCAGATCACCTGCTTGAAACGATGCAGATATGTTTGACTGCCGGATATTAACTTCTTGCACGCATTGGCATGTCGCTGACACACAGTAAATAAGGAGGGTGATGACTATTCACGCATTAGCATGTGGCTGCCACACAGTAAGTAAGGAGGGTGATCAATAAAGAGACACCTTCTGTTAGTACGCACCATTCTAAGTTTTCTTCATATATGTCAGCATGGAACACACATTGTGCACGCCTTTCGAGCTCTTTACAGGCGCACTTCATCCACAAAAAGTCAGCTCAATTCAGTGACATCTGCCTTCGCAGTCTATCTTTCTGTGTGGATGCGTGTGTACAAAGAAGAGAGGAGCCTCTGTTTGCGTGTGAGTTATAGAGAGAGAAGCAGAATGGTATGACTAAAATGAGGCAGCTGCACTGAAGGCTTATGGCTTTCCTCACTTGCTGAGAGGAGAAGGAAGGCCGAAGTCTCCCCCCACACATCAAGAAGGAGTACGCCGAAAAGTAGTCGAGCAAGTCATACGGGAATTCCACTTGTTCATACTAAGCAACTCATATCATGGCACATGCTTGTACCATCGAACTTCTTCCTTGTATGCTGCCTCTTCTTCTTCTTATCTCTTCTGCATATGTCAGATGGCCGGCACATGTCCCATGGTTTTAGACGACAATGTTGACAAAGCATGAGGTACATTGAGAGAGAGAGAGAGAGAGATTATAACGAGAACTAGAGGATAGCCAGGAAAACGAAAAAGATTAAAGAAACGTGTAAAATAGTTCAATATATTCTGACCCTTTTCCGTACTCAACATTTAGAAAACAAGAGAAAAAAGTTGTCTTTTGTTGGCAGATTTTCCGTACTACTTTGCGTCTATGTAAGAGGAGCTTCAACTTCCTCTCCAACAAATCGAAGTCTTTGAAGCGTCTTTTCTTGTGGTGGAGTTCCCTAACCTTGGCTTTTTCCTTTACAACTTTATTAGTGATATTGTGGCCTTCATTGGACCACCACTAGCATCGATCGAAGACATTCGAGGAAAGATTTATGAAGGTGTAACTTACTCTTTTAATGCATGATCGAGGACACCCTAATAGTTATGTTGAGGCTAAGATGAATTTGACCTTTTAGAGGAAGGGGCCGTATTCAAGAATTCGTTAAATGCTTGTTTTCATTCCTGAATATAGGGACATAGGATAAAACTTAACCGAGACAACAAAGAAGGTGGAACTAGAGTGGTGAGTCAAGAAATTGCAGTGACAAACCTAAAAGTGGGTTAACTCAATTCAGAAAAGTCCTCTTCAAAAAACTTAGAACATCAAGGAAACCTTGTTCTCTGAGCCTCAACCTGAATGATTCATTGAGGTTTGCCATAGATGGAAGAGACGTGCAAAAGCCAAGAGAAATAGCATGTTGGAAAAAGAAGTTAAGCTATTTGACTATCCAAGAGCGATGAATCAAATTGAAGAATCAGGTAATGATAAAATTGAGGAGGGCTCTACAATGGGCAAGGAGGATGAATAAGAGGAGTATATCACTAGCAAAGGAGACAACCCGAAGTATGAGAGATCGTTCATTGGGTCCACACTTCTAGAGTTCTATGTTAACAAATCTAATACTCTCGGAAGCAAACTCTCGTTGGAGTTCCCATGGAAGAGCCCAATGAAAGGTAAAATCCCCTCCCATTGTGTGGTTCAAAGTATATGGATTTTCACACCCCTTGAGAGTGTTGATAAGTTGGCTAATGCCTTGAGGATAAAAGAGTTAATCTGGATTTTAAATGTCTTTAGGAGGTTGAAACTGAAGAGATGACCCTTCAACAAGTTTGTAAAATCTCTCATTTCTTCACTCTAGGCTTATCAGATATCATATATGTGGGATTGGTGGCACCATCATTGCTTTAAGACTATGTGGTCCTCACTTTTGGTGGGGTTCTTCGTGCGTCCATTCTATAGGGGGATTACAAACTCTTTTGGTGGATATCAATTCTTCTCTTGGTTTATGCTCTGCATCATGATTTTGAAAGAATTCATGCTTGGCAGTCTCTGGATTCTTTGTGCTTTGGTCTTATTATTTGTGGTCACTTGAACATGGTGGAAGCTTTTTCGTATAGGTGGGAGGAAGATGGCTAGGCAATTGATGGGTTGGAAAAGGATTGTTGGACCTATTGAAGCTTCATTATGAATTGGTTTACTTTAAGGACAAGAAGGGATCTTCTGGGTCAAACCCCCTATTCTAGTGTTGATCTATGCAAAGATATACTTGATAAGGGGTATGTTTCTCAGAGAATCATTGGAAAGTTGGGGCTCCCCTCAAGATCTAGAGATATGGACAATATTGTGTCATTACTCACTTTCCAATTATTCTAGTGTTTCAAAACTTTTCTAAGATTGTGAAATCTCCTTGGTTCCATCATGATCCTACGGTCTTTTCCTAGCCATCAATTCAAAAAGATATATCTCTTGTCTAGAGACAAGCCTTTAGTGAACGATCATCTCCTTCAAGGAGTCGGATTAGAGCTCTCAACTAGAGGCATGTCATCTTGCATAGAGGTTAGAATGACATCCAAAATATTTGGAGGATTGAAGGGAGAATCTTTATAGAAGAATCAATCAACTAGAGGTTGAAGTTATAAACAATGTTAACTCTCATGTGCAAAAAATCTTTTTGAAGATTAAAGGAATGCTTAGATATGAAGAGGAAATGAAGAGGAAGCATTTGCAATCTTACTTTAAAAATTGGTGGACAAGCAAGGCGGACAAACCAGCCAATGAAATGTGTAGAATCCTCAAAAAAAAAGGGTATAGATGCTCTCCATTGTACAATTGAAGACAATGGTGTTGAATGCACTTGTGATGCTAAAGTTTGCAAGTTCATCATCATTGAATTCAAGCACTTACTTGTGGTTTTGGCTATGCTATCTCCTATAATGCATGATTGCATGATTACCATAAAGAGGGGTAGATATAGAAAAAATCTGCAAGATGTTCTAGGATTTCTTGGCTCTTCGATTTCTAGACAAGAGAATATTGAGGTGCCTAAGTTTCCCCAAAAGATAAATACACGATGCTCCATGGCCTCACTAACGAATTAGTCAAGGCATTCAAATAGGTTTTGGTGAATGCTCTTTGATCACTTTGTCAAGATGAAAGTAGTTTTGGTGCATTTCCAAAGTGCTTGAATGGAGTAAGCTTATCCACAAGAAGAATAACAAAAATAACATTGAAAATTGGATGACAATCACTATGCTCCAGGCTTGCTACAAAGTCTTTATTGAGGTGATTTCCAAATGCAGTGCAATCCACCTTCAATCGTCAATTAGAGAAGATTAGAAAGGCTTCATAGAAGGAGGTTCCTTCTTGAAACTATCACTCATGTTTGGGAGGGCATGGAACATGAAAAAGAGCTGTCCCAAGACATTATCTTCCCCATAATTTAATTTGATAGCGTGTATGAAAAAGTGGAGTGGGACTTTATCCTGCAATCTCTCAAGGGCCTTGGTTGCAACCCCAAGTTTAGGGAAAATGGTTTGAACACTCTTCGGGAATGACTTTTCTTAGATTAACATTAAAAGTAACCTCTCCATGACTTCTTTTCTTAAGAACTACATCGGGAAAGATTTCTATCATTGTTGATTGGCTCAATTGCCTTATTAACAATCTAGATTTGTTGGAGAATACTCAGGGTCTCTTGCTCCCCCGCAATTAAGACGCCTTATGATTCTTAGAATCTTTCATAATCACACCAATGAATTTCTTTAAAATAACAGCAATTGTGTATCCCATTTGGGGAACTAGCTTGAAATCGTTTGTGAGGCCTCTCGATCAAGAATCAACTACTCAAAGCCAACGTACAAGCCTCTATGTGGGCCTCCCCTAAAATTTCGTTAGACTCAAGGATGCCAAAAGCTTCCTAGTGGTCAAAGCTTCCATCTAATTGGCATCTTGATTGGCAGCATTTGGTATTTCCATGGGCCAAGACGGGATTGGGTTCTTTCCAAGTTGGATAACAAGTTGCAATACAAAAAGGGTGTGGAGCTTCATCTCCTCTATCATCTACGTCATGGAATGTTGAAGGCCGAGGAATAAGGAATTTATAAGATTTTAAATGACTTGCATAAAGTTGCTTTGGATAGGGATCCAAACGAAAGATGAGTTCCAAAGATTAAATGGGAAATATACTCTAGAACATAAGAGATGGGTGGTCTATGCATTCTATATGTGGAAGTCATGGCAAACAAGATGTTGGAAAAATGGATGATTAAAGTTTGGATTAGTGTGGATTCTTCGCGGGCCAAGCTGATTTTGAGAAATAGTGGAGACAAACCTTTCCCTTGCCATGATCTATAGGTGGAAAGGGCTCAATTTAATTACTCTTTTTTCCTCCCTCATTCCGATTGATGCAAGCAACTTCAATCTTATGTGATCCCTCTAGAAAGGTTGGAATGAAATTAAATTGTTCTCCACCATCACAAAAAATTTGGAAACGGGCTACTAGGATTATGTAGAACGACTCTATTTGGTTCCCTATCCTAGGTATCTCAACAGTGGAGCCTAAGTGTTGGAGTTTGAGGTCTATAAAAGCTCATGAAAAGTACAAGGAAGAAGAAGAAGCTTGGATCACAACACAATATAGAAATGTATCATCAAGTGATTGTACAAAGTTCAGTGACCCGTTAGGGTTATAAGCCATGGGGAAAAAACCTCCTAAAGAGGGGGAAAAGTTCCCTAGTGGTCCTAAGCGTGATCACACATATAACTACCAAAATATATTATTCAATCCCCCTGGGAGTGATGCAATGAACAACGAACTTGCACTCATGTATAAGGAAGTTCCAAGCTATGTGGAAAGAGATTAATCCACAAAAGGAAGTAAGCCCAAAGCTTTGCCAAAAGCTTCAAACTTCTCCTTAGACAGAGTCTTTATGAAAACCTTTACAACATTATCATGTGTGGGCACATATGCCAAACTAATCTATCTAGTAGAGAACCTCGCCTTGCCGTGATGATGATGTACCTCAATGTGGTTTGTATGAGCATGGAACATAGGTTTCCTCGCAACTCTCAATGCAACCTCACTCTTAGTGAAGATGGTGGTGGTAGAAGACTGATCAATACCCAAATCAGCCAAAAGGCATCTGAACCACACACACTCAACAATATTTGTGAAAGTTTTGCTATACTCATCCTCATACCTAGAAGTGGCCATAATCAGCTAGGTCTTGCTCAACCAAGATATGCATGAGCTACCAAGCATGAAGCAAAAACCACTAGTGGACAGATGATGTCATAGCAACCAGCTAGTCCAAGTCAAATAAATCTGTGAATATGATGATAATGATTCCCCCTTGTGATAAAACAATCTAAGCAACTAGGTATCACTCAAATAGCAAAAGGTGTGCTTAACCACCTACCAATGCTTGAGTCATGGGAAATGCATAAACCTGTTTCCATAGGAGTGGAAGTAGGTTTGCAATCTTAAAGGACAGAACACTACACTAATTTTTCAATATATTTTGTTTGACACATAGCTATTCCGACATCAGCTTACATAAGCTAAATCTCAGAAGAGGCATGCAAATTGGCCTCAAATTCAGTAATATGCTTTTCATTAGGACTAGTGAGCAACATGTCATCAAAATACACAACAATGATCAGAAGTACATCATCTGCATGCTTAACATATAAGGTGCTTTGAATCTAACTATCAAACACCTTATAAAATATCAAGCATGTGGTGCTTACTTTCATGTCAAGCACATGGTTCATATAACACCTTTTCATATCGAGAACATGGTGCTTACTTCAAACCATATAATGGAACCTTCACATCAAGCATGTTTTTCTTACATATCAAGCATGTGGTGATTACTTCAAATTATATAATGCCTTTTTGGAACCTTCACACTTTGATTGCATGCCCTTATGGCACAACACCACATGGTTGAAATAATACACGAAGTCACTATTCAAAAATGCAATTTTAATGTCAAACATGTACAATCCAACGATGATGAGTTTCAAATGCACAAATGCTATGAATGGTGGTCATTCGGCATGTGGGAGAAAAGGTCTCATAAAAATCAATGCCTCTCTTGAGCATAACCGTTTGCCCAACCTTATACCTCTCAAATCTTCCATCATGCCTATATCTCAGATTGTATATCCATTTTAGTGTCAATGGTCTTTTTTTTTGGGAGGCAAATCACATAAAGACCAAGTCCCATTCTTCATAATAGCATCATATTCTGATTGCATAATGTTCATCCAATTTTTTGAATTATGTGTTTCATCAAAGGAAACATGCTCATTCTCACTAGAGAGACTAGAGACAACCATTGCATAAAAATGGGATGCAAAGGAAGTGCTATGAGAGCCAAAATGTGTATGATATGACATAAGATAATCTAGTTTGATATCTCTCAAAGTCTCCACAGCCATTTAGGCATAGTTTTAGTCTCTTCTATGTCAACCCTCTCAAGTAATTGCCTCATTTGATTGAGCACTTGATTATCCACCTATACAAAGAGGCAACATCATATCATACACATTTTTAGAGATAACTACTGTCTCCTTAGTATATGAAAAGAATGTATGAATTGCATCTTCCACAAAAACAACATCATGACTAACCAAAATGTGTTTAATCTATGGATGATATAGATGGTGGTATTTGCATTCTGAATTGTACCCAACCAAAATACATTTTACTACTTCATCATCAAGTTTTTGGCATTGTTGTTCATGCACTTATGCATATGCTAGAAAACCAAAGACATGAAGATGATCACTAGATGGCTTGTGACCATGCCAAGCCTCATAAGGAATGATAAAATTGTAGTGCTTTGGTGGGACATCTCAACAAGAGACCTGTTCTTTCTTTCAAAAAATCCATTTTTTTGAGGTGTGTATGGCACCATACACTGATGTTTTATCCCACGCTCAGCTAAAAATGCATTAAAATCTAAAGACATGGATCCCTCCCCCTTGATGAAAATGGAGGGTGCCCAATTTACATGCTAACAGATTTTTAGCCATAACTAGAAAATGTATGAGGCACATAAACACTTCTAGCTTTGCTTTCAATGGGTACACCCATGCGTGCATTGAGAAATCATTAGTAAAATTTACCAAGTAAAGGTAGTTCCCTAAAGAAGGTGTCTGCATAGGACCGCGAACATCACTATGAACAACGTGCAATTTATGAGTAGCTTGAACTGAACCATCTTTTGGGAAGGAGGTGTTGATATATTTAGGAATCATCATGAGCCTTCTCCAAATATCTCAATTTTGAAGCATCAAAATAAGAAATCCTTAGAACCAAGTATGCTTCACAGCTTTGGAAAATAATAACAGATGTCAATCCCAAGAAATAGCTATTTGAGACTAATGCGCATGATAAGACATATGAAGTCTCATTATTTCATTTAAATAGATTACAATATATGAATGTGGGTTTTCTTCTTCTAGTGTAGCTGGGTTGAGAGGCATCATCCTCACTTTCTCTATTAGGCTCATCTCTCATAGGAGAGGTAGTAACATCATCAAGCAACACCTCCTTATTTGTAGACAACTCTAGATGAGGGCATGCTTGGGATATACTATTTATTGATTCATTTTCTATCAGCTTTTCTAAGTCTTTTTCCTTAGGTTTAATGACTTTATGAATGTGAGACAGCCTTTCTTCCAGCAAGCTAAAGATCTCCTTATGTCCTATTTTGTCTGATTTGTATCCTTGTGCTAGATGAATGCTCACATCATTCTCAATAATCCATTCTTCCCCTAGGATCAGATTTTCAATTAGCTCTTCATCCTTGCATACCAAAACTCTTTGCTCCATAGTGGAATTTCCTAGGTGAAGGGATATTAGGGCTTCTCCAACACATTCTATAACCTAGCCTCCAATTCCTATCATGCGTGCTTTAGTCGGACTTATGGCTATTTGAAGATGCATGATTAACATCCTTCATTTACAACTTAGAGCAGCTCCTGAGTCAATCAGATCATCTATTAGCTGTTACTCTTTGGTTCTGATTCCTAAGTTCAAATATGGTTGGGAGATGCTAAGGCGCTCACTACTCGCATTACTGACCTAGTAGATGGCCATTGATATAGGTTCCTCTCCCTGTAGATATCGTTCATCCCTTTACTGTATCCACTCTTTTCGTCTCTTGATATGCTCTAAGGCTTCTTGGCGTTCTTCTTCTCTAATTCTCTCCTCTTCCTTCTTTTGATTTTGCACTCCTATTAGTTGTGCTAACATCTGGTCTATTAATGGCTCCATATATCATTTCACTCGACATTCACTTATGTAGTTGGGAAGTATATCCCCATCTAGTGTGGCTAGATTGACCGCTCCGCTTGTCAAGATTCTATTAATCAATAATGGCCCGTATCCGTGTTGTTCCAGTTTCTTGGCGTGTTGTTTTAATGTATATACAAGGACTAAATCTCCTTCTTTTAAGCCCTTGACTTTGATATGTGTGTCATAATATGCTTTCTACCTCCGTTTAGCGGCATAAATTGCTGCAACTACTTGTAGTCTTGTTTCGTGTAATTTCTCAATTTGTTCCAGTTTCTTGCATAGTTCATGTCCTGTCCACTCATACTGTTGTGCTACACGTAAAGTAGGTACGAAAAACTCAATTGGTAAGATCGCATTTTGTCCATAAACTAGATTAAATGGAGTAGTTCCAATGGCCGTCTTGTAAGCCACACGAAAGGCCCAAATTGCATGATGCAATTGTTTGTCCCAACCTGACCTTCCATTCTTGACTATTTTTGTCATCACCATATACAAAACTTTATTGGAACTCTCTCCTTGACCCTTGGCTTGAGGGTGATAAGGAGCTGACTTTTTATGAGTCAGTAGGAATTCATTCATCAAAGATTCTATTATTTTAGTGATGAAGTGCGTTCCTCTATCGCTCACTACCTCTATAGGTAGTCCAAAGCGAGTAAAGATGTTCTTAAAGAGAAACCTCGCCGTGGTTTGAGCGTCATTCTTCCTTGTTGCTTTTGCTTCTCATTTTAGTTAAATAGTCTGTTGCCACTATTATGTACTTAGTGTGTGATCCTTTGGCAGGAGGGTTAATAGGTCCTATGAAATCAATACCCCATTTGGAAAAGGCTCTCACACAAATCATGGGTCTTAGAGGCATATCATCTCTGCTAATAGGGTACTTGGATCTTTGGCATACCTCACAACTCCGTACACAAGTGCCTGCATCCATATGTAGAGTTGGCCACCACAAGCCTACAAAGAGAATCATTTTTACCGTTCTTTCGGCTAAAAAATGTTCTCCTACGGCACCTGCATGTGCCATTTCTAATATAGGTAAGTATTCTCCTTCATGCACGCATGGTCATGGCTGATTGTCCTTTCCTCTTTTGAATAGTTGCCTTCCCAGTATAACGTAGTCCTTGCTCATTTCTTCTAGGGATCTCTTTCTAGCTAGACTTGCTCCTTCCTCATGCTCGCATGTTTTTAAGAACTTCACCAATGTCCTACTCCAGTCTGGTGCTATTATAGAGAATTGTAATGATGTATGGTCTTCTCGAGTATTTTCTTGGCATTCTGAGCAATTGCCCATATACTCATGAACATCCTTAGGCATATCTGGCCAATAAACCTAGTAAATCATCCGCTACTCCATTAGGTGGTTCTCCATGTGTTAACCTAGACAAATGATTGGCTCTCACGTGGATATTTCCTTTTTTGACCACTACTTCGAAGTCAAACTCCATCACTAACAGAAACCATCTTACTAGTCTTCCCATGTTACAGGGCTTATTGACTAGGTACAATAAGGCCTGATGATCGATGAAGAACTTGAACTTGTTAGCTAAAAGGTAGTGCCTAAATTTCTTGACTCCATACACCATTCTTAAACCTTCTCGTTCCGTAGTCGTATAGTTTCTTTTCGCTTGGTTTAGTTGTAGCTCGCATATGCAATAGGGTGGTCTAATTTTCCTTCATCTGCAGGTTGAACTAAAATGCATCCTGTTGCGTAGTTGGAGACATCTACATGGATATGAAAAGCCTTATTCCAATTGGGTATCTTCAAAATAGGAGCCATACTTAATCATCTTTTCAATTCATTAAAAGCTTTTTCACACTCATATGTCCACATAAATTGGGTTAATAATCCATATAGTGGCTTGGAAATTATGGCGTACATGTGAATGAATCTACCCTTGCTTCTTTCCTCTTGCTATGAACTTTTACCCTTGCTTAGGGTTCTCCACAAAGCATCCACCTTTGTTGAAGCTTACTTGATAGCCTCTTTCAACCATTTGCCCAACGGACACCAAGTTCTTTGTGATGGTAGGTACATGCAAGACATCCTTGAGGCATCTTCCTTCCTCCTTGTCATCAAAAGCTACATCTCCAACATGGGAGATCTCATGGGCTATATCATCACCTATTTCTACATGTCCTTTACCTTTGGGATCATGTAAATCAATAAACCAAGAAGCATTCCAATTCATATGGTTGCTACATCCACTATCAATATATCACATGTTATTTACTTTGCTTGAATTCCCACTCATGTGCATCATCAAGATATTGTCATTTTCTGAACTTGTAGAAGCATAATTACCTTCGCCTTTGTATGAAGAACCTTGATTATAGCTCCTTTGGTTTCCTCCTTGGTAACAATCTCTAGCATAGTGGCCAAACTTTCCACATATGTAACATCCTTCACCATCTTGATTCTTGTTTTGTTGATGCCCTCCTCCTCTTCCTCTTGATCTTCCTCTACCTCTTTGTGATGAGGTGCCTTAGTCATGTCCTTGATTTCTAGAGTGGCCTTGCCTGCCTCCAAACCTTCCTTTGCCCCTTCCTTTTCCTTGTCTTCCTTTGCCCCTTTGATTACTTGCATAGAAAACTTATGCATCCTTGCTTTTAGTTGAACTTCCACCTATATTCATCTCTTCGGTGACCATGAGAGCAACCAATTGCTCAAAATGGGGAAGATTATCCCTTACATATAGTGAAGTGGTAAAGGGTTTCCACTTCTCATCATCTCTCAAATCATTGAGAGTATAAGCCACAAGATCATCATCATCTACGTGGCTTCCAATGGATCCCAATGCATCTGACAATTCCTGGACCTTAAGTATGTAGTCATCTATGCTACTCCGTGAGCTCGTCGTAAGGTTGTTGAGCTCATTCTTGAGTTGGATCTTCCTTGCTTTGGTGCTTGTTGAATAAAGCTTCTCAAGTGTCTCCCATACCTTCATGCTTGAATCCAAGTCTTGGATATGGTCGATCATGCTATTGCTAATGTGTTGGGAAAAGATAACGATAACCCTCTTGTCTCTCTCATTCCATTCCTTAAAGGCCCTTCTTTGGTCATTGGTTGGATTTTCATCCAACCTAGGTCTTCATTCACTTCCACTTATCAATCCCCAAAGGCCCTTGCCCATAAGGTAGTTGGAGACCCTAAATCTCCATGATTGATAGTTCACCTTGTCTAGCTTTTCAATTTGAGTGTTGAAGTCTCCCATACCTAGTCTTTGCTACTTGACCTAGCCCTTGGCTAATGCTCAAATGTGTGTAAAATGCAAATGCGGCTCTGAGGTTACCTCAATCCAAAGCTTTCCTTAGATGGACACCTTTTTCTCTTGAAAATTTGAGTAGAATAGCTCCCCCTTGATGTGAGCTACCTCCAAGAATATTTCTTGATGCAAATCTTCAACCACCAACTCCACGAGGTCGTCTTCCTTGTATTTGATGTCTCCAAGATGCCAAAATGCTCTGATACCACTAATGGGGGAAGTATCTAAACCCCTATGCAATGACAAAGCATGAATGACCTCTACATGTATCCTTCTTTGACCTCTACACACATAAAATGCTCTTTCTCAGAGCATGTGCAGAGAACTCCACTGAGCTTTTGTAGACCTGTAGTAGACACATGAAGATTTTCAACAAAACAAATTTCACTCCAAATTGATGCTTACAAAAGAGAAAAAATGTCTACAACATGAGCTAGTTGAATGCTCACAACTGCTAGTCAAACAGAGACCTCACTTCACTCCAGAAAGCTTTTCTCAAAAACTATAGAGAGAATGAATCTCAAAATTTCAACTTTAGAGCACTCTAATAGCTACCCAATGACACAAAAATCATAGAAAAAAGATAAATAGAGAAGGAGTACAGCACTTACAACAGAGAGCAAAATATTTCCAACAGAGCCTATACAGAGAGAGAGAGAGATATCAATCACCCAACTTCACTAAAATGAATGTTGCTCCCAGACTACTTAGAGACTGCTATAGAGAATTGGTGAGTACAACAAATACTCTAATAGCTATCCAATGAGATAAGAATTACATCAAATGGATACAATATGAGGGAGAACAAATGCTAACAACTCAAGAGTAGAGAGTTGCAACATTGCCTGCGCACACACAAAGATATGCGTACTAAAAGAAAACAAACAAGCAAGCAAGGGGTTAGCTTAAGCAAGGGGCTTGCTTATCATAACTCCATCACTTAGTGCTCACTTTACATGAGCTAAGACTCCAAGAAGATGACCCAAAAGAAGTCGGGATACATGATCCTTGTATAGAGAGAAGTGTGCCACTAAAATCTAGGAACTACCTTTCCAAATCAGCCTCCTAACTTGGAGGACTTAGTTGAGATGACTTGGGGAGTGGTTGAGTGACTTTTCTTGATGGAATCTTGTAGCTTTTGGCTTCCTTTGATTGCTCCACATATCCATAAAAGATTCCCCACGAATTTGTAGCTTGAAGCTTGATTTTTAACATAGGCTTCATTATGGCCAAGTTTGGCCATCACTTCTAGAAGTGATAGAAACTCAATTCCTAGAGCTTCATGTTAGTTCATGATCGTTGTGTGTGTGTGTGTGTGTTTCAGGGTGCATGTGTGAGCATATATTCATTTTTCGTTCTATGTCCACTATTGCACATTGACGACCTTAGTGGGGATATCATAATAGTGAGTTTTATTGTGCATAATGGAGCTAATATGCTATATAGTCATGTGGTTGACTACCATGCACTTATAGTTGCACTTTCATTTGATGGTGAATGTGGGGTGTTCCCATATTCATTCTAGTATATATGATTGTTGTATTAGTGGACATGCAGTTTTCACTTGTTGACTCTTCATCCAAGTTATGACCAATTGCTATGTGTGTATGCCCAATCAATTACGCATCTTTTGTATTTTTTCTTATCTTTTGTTTTTCTCTTGATAAAGTAATGTATTTTTCAACCATATGAGCCTCATCCTTTGGATTTATATATAGTATGACTAATTTGTATTACTCCATATTAGTGACTTTTGCATTCCATTCTAAATTTGGTTTGATGTGTTCTTTTGAGAAACAAATTTAGATTTATCTAGCTTTATCTCAATTTACTTCATAAAATTAAGAGATTAAGTCATTAAATCATATAAATAATTGTATATCCAAGCAAGTTCTTGCTACAAAGCATAACAATGGCAGCATCTCTACTTCTTCATGAAATTTATCACCAGAAATATCATCTACTTGTATATTCCCGTGAAAGCATGGGAAATCTAGGCGTGTTAAATTAGAAATTTGATTTCAAGTTATAAGAATATGAAATTTTGATTTTTTGCAAAAAAAATCTTATGCAAGGAATGTCGTGATTTTTAAATTCACGTTATGTTACACTCAAGAAATGACAGGTAGGATATGGTTGAACCACACCCTAAGTGGGAGGATTATGAAATAATCCTCAACCATGGCTTTTGGGGCAAATGGTTAGCCCATCCTACTCCTAGCCACTAGGTCATAAGTTCAATTGCCACAATTGGTATCAAAGCCCATGAAGTAGACTTGGGCAAAGTGGATAGATTCCAAAAGGCTCATGGCACCCAATGGCTTCTAGAAAATATGCTTAGACACTTTGTATTTGAAATGGTGAAAAAAAGAAGCACATGTTGCTTTGAGAAGTTAGACATACATATTAGAGTGTATCTTCTAATCCATAGGTCAGATTTATATATATAAGGTACCATAAGAAAGCTCTTGGAACGAAATTTCAAATGGAAAAAATAGACTAAGGGTGCAAGATACTTAGCATGGGTGAGAACCAAGCTCAAGATACTGATGTTGAGAACAAGGGATCAAGACACCAAGGTTCCATGAGTTCAATTACCAACATTGGTAGCAGAGCCTAGTTGAGGAACTTGGGCAACATGGAGGTAGGAGTCCTCATACTCCAAATTGCTAGTCTTCGAGATTAATGACTTTTGCATTACATTCTAAACTTGGTTTGCTGTGGCTTTTTTACAACAAAACTTAGATTTGTTTAGCGTTATCTCAGTTTACTTCATAAGGTTAAGAGATTAATTCATTAAATGATATAAAACGTTTTTATATCCAAGCAAGTTCTTACTGCAAAATATAAAAATGGTGGCATCCCTAATTCTTCATGAAATTCATCACTAGAAATATCGACTACTTGTATATTCTAATGCAAGCATGGGAAATATAGGTGCGTTAAATCAGAACTCTAATTTCAAGTTATGAGAATATGAAATTTGGGTTTTTCTCCATAAAAAAAAGATCTCTTATGCAAGGAATGTCTTGATTCTAAAACTCACTTTGTGTTAGACTCAAAAGATGACAAAAAATATAAGGTTGAACCACACCCCAAGAGGGATGATTAAGAAGTAATCCTCAACCATGGCTTTTGGGGCAAGTGGTTAGCCCATCCTACTCCTAAATGGTAGGTCATAAGTTCAATTCCTAAAATTGATATCAGAGCCTAAGAAGTAGACTTGGGAAAGGTGGGTATATTCGAAAAGGCTCATGGCCACCCAATGGCCTCTATAAAAGGTGCTTGGACACTTTGTATCTGAAGTGATACAAAAAAGTAATACGGGTCGCTTTGAGAAGTTAGCCCAATATTTATTAGAGTGTCTCCTGTAAAACATAGGTCATGTTTATATATATAAGGTATCATTAGAAAGCTCTTGGAAAAAACTTGTAAATAGGAAAAATAGATTGAGGGTACAAGATACTTAGCATGAGTGTGAACCAGGCTCAAGATACCAATGTTGAGAACAAAGGCTCAAGACAACAAGGTTGTGCACAAGTAGATTCAAGACACCAAGGTTGAGAGCAAGGGTTCCAAAAAGATGATTTCAAGAGAGTGAACAAGGGTGAGGACATCAATTCAAGGGGATATTAGGGCCTGATCATTGAGGAAAATGATCTCTAGAAGGAGATGAGAGTGTTAGACTCAAGAAATGAGAGGCAAGAGATGGTTGAACCACACCCTAAGAGGAAGGACTATGAAGTAAACCTCAATCATGGCTTTTGGGGAAGTGGTTAGCCCATCATACTCCTAGTAGGTCATGAGTGCAATTCCCATGATTGCTTTTTTGAGCTAAGAAAGTGGTTTTCCAACCACGGAGCTTATGCTTTTCATTGAATCATGGTTATTATTTTTCCTTCGTTCATTTTCTTGAGGAATTTTTTCTGAAAGTTTTGTAGCTACATGGTTTTATATGCCATGAGAGAAGTTATGTTGTACGAGAGAGGAAGTCTCATGTTTGCAACATTATGAAATGCTTATGTGAAACTTAAATAGATAAGAAAATGTCAGAGTTCATGCATGGAGACATAGATGGTATGATTTCTAGAACTGTGAAGTGCATAAAGAATTTTCTATCTATAGCAGACCATTTTATGTATCACCAAGATAATTTAGGGTGAGCATAATTTATATGGTTAAAGTACCATGGGTAGACTAAGTTTGTTTTTCTAGAAAGTTAATGACAAAGATAAATGATCTTTTCCATTTTCATCTAGGTTGGGAATGTTCAGAGGATAGAATCCTCACAACAACCAAGAACTCCTCCAAGAGACCTTTTGGTTAAAGTAACTTGCTCAAATAGTATAAGATATGTCCATAAGAGATATAGGAATATGTTTAAAGCATCTAGGTATGGTTGATGGTAGAAAAATAATACATTTTTTAGTGTTGAAAGATGCCTTAAGAGTTCTTGATGTAATTATCATACTAACTCTAAGACTCTATATTTTAGATAGGCTAAAAGTACAATAATAAGAGAGTAAGTGTGTGTCTGGTTGATGGACACACAAGATCTTAGTATACTAGTATTAGCTTTATAGTTAAAGAACAATAGTAAAATGACTTATAAGGTTAACCTATTCACATCAAAACTTGCAAGTGAGAACTTTGGAAGAGCTCTAGAAACACTTCAAGTAAGGATAAGGTAAGATACATAAAAGTACCATAGATATGATAGAAGGTTATTCATTGCTAAAAGGTTGCTTGATTCATAGAGGAAGATTGGATAGTTCCCTCTATCTCTCTACCCAAGAATGAAGAATAGACATCCTAGGTGTACTCATCTTCATTGAGCAAACAAGGCAAGTCTGTAAATGCCATACTCAAGAGAGAATGCCTAAGATATATAGAAAGGAATATAGGATCTGGTTAAAACACACCCTAAGAAGGAGGATTACGAAATAATCTTCAACCATGGCTTTTGGGGCAAATGGTTAGACCATCCTACTCCTAGCCAATAGGTCATCAACTCAATTCCCACAATTGGTATTAGAGCCCATGAAGTAGACTTCCGCAAGGTGGGTGGATTCCAAAAGCCTCATGGCACCCAATGGCTTGTAGAAAATAGTCTTGGACACTTTTTATCTGAAATGGTGTATCTAAAATGGTACAAAAACGTAGCACGTGTCACTTTGAGAAGTTAGCCCAGTAGAGATTAGAGTGTATCTTCCAATCTATAGGTCAGATTTATATTTATAAGGTGCCATTAGAAAGCTCTTGGGAGGAAATTGCAAATGGAAAAAATAGAATGAGTGTGCAAGATACTTAGCATGGGTGAGAACCAGACTCAAGATATTGATGTTGAGAACAAGAGATCAAGACACCAAGGTTACAAACAAGCACGTTCAAGACACCAATGTTGCAAACAAGCACGTTCAAGACACCAAGGTCGCAAACAAGCACGTTCAAGACACCAAGGTTGAGCGCAAGGGTCCAAGAAACCAAGATTGACAACAAGAAGATTCAAAAGACTGTGCAAGGGTGAGGGCATCAATTCAAGAGGAGATTAGGGGCATCTCACATAATCCTAGTAGGAGATGGTCGAACAACACCTTAATAGAGAGGATCAAGAAGTAATCCTCAACCATGGCTTTTGTGGCAAGTGGATAGCATATTGTACTCCTAATTCAGAGGCCATGAGTTCAATTACGAACATTGGTAGTAGAGCCTAGTTGAGGAACTTGGGCAACATGGAGGTAAGAAGCCTCATACTCCAAATTACTACTCTTCTAGATTACTGACTTTTGCATTACAATCTAAACCTAGTTTGTTGTGGCCGTTTGACAACAAAACTTAGATTTATCTAGCTTTATCTTAGTTTACTTCATAAAGTTAAGCAATTAATTCAATAAATCATATAAACATTTTTATATCCAAGTAAGTTCTTATTGCAAAGTATAAAATTGGTGGGATCTCTAATTCTTGATGAAATTCATTACTAGAAATATAAGTTATTTGTATATTTTCATGCAAGTATACGAAATCTAGGTGAGTTCAATTAGAACTTTAATGTCAAGTTATGAGAATACAAAAATTCAATTTTTTTGCAAAAAAATATCTCTTATGCAAGGAATGTCTTGATTTTAAAATTCACTTTGTGTTAGACTTAGGAAATGACAAGTAGCATAATGTTGAAACCCCAAGAGGGATGATTAAGAAGTAATCTTGAACCATGGCTTTTAGGGCAAGTGGTTAGCCCATCCTAATCCTAGCTGGTAGGTCATAAGTTCAATTCCTGAAATTGGTATCAAAGCCTAGGAAGTAGACTTGGGCAAGGTGGGTATATTCCAAAAGGCTCATGGCCACCCAATGGCCTCTAAAAAAGGTGCTTGGTCACGTTGTATTTGAAATGGTAGAAAAATATAGTACGCATTGCTTTGAGCAGTTAGCCCAATAGAGATTAGAGTGTATCTTCTAATGCATAGGTCAGATTTATATATATAAGGTATCATTGGAAAGCGTTTGGAACAAAATTGAAAATAGAAGAAATAGAATGAGGGTACAAGATACTTAGCATGGGTGTGAACTAAGCTCAAGATACTGATGTTGAGAACAAGGTCTCAAGACAACAAGGTTGCGAACAAGTACATTCAAGACACGAAGGTTGAGAGCAAGGTTCCAGAAATGATGGTTGAAAACAAGATGAATAGGTACAATGTGTGCTCAATGAAGTAGCTCAATCTCTCTTGAATCAATAGAATGTAATCCCAAATCTACATATAGAAATTTGATCCATATGGCTTCTTGAGTAGCATTGGATAATCCTCTATATTCAGCCTTTGTTGAAGATAAAGCAACAATTGGTTGCTTCTTGGAAGACAATGAAATGGGCTTATCACCTGCAAATGAAAGATAACCTGAGGTACTCTTCCTCTCATCCTTACAACCTACCCAATCTGCATCTGATTATATCTTGATGTCCAAATCTAAAGTATATTGAAAGTATAAACCCTGATTTTGAGTACCCTTAAGATACTTCAAAATCCTCTTGGCAGCTTTCAAGTGACATGTTCTAGGTTTGTGCATAAATTCACTTAAGACACTTAGTCCATAAGCAATATCAATCCTTGTCAATGTTGCATAGTTTAGGCTTCCTACTAAGCTTTGGTATCCTACAATATTTTCAACTACATCAACTTCATGAGCACTCAACTTTTGGTTTACCTCCATAGGAGTGCTAGCTCTCTTGGCATCCTCCAAGTAAAACTTCTTCAACATATCATGCACATACTTTCTTTGAGTAATATAAATTCCAGAATTGGTATAGACTAACTCAAGTCCAAGAAAATACTTTAGTGACCCTAGATCACTTATTTTGAACTCCATCATCATTTGATTCTTGATCTGCTTGATGCCATTGGCATACTACCTATAAGTATGATATCATCAACATATACACATAGCTACATCACCTTTGAATTACTTCTCTTGATAAACAGAGAAGTATCTGCTTTGCTCATGATGAATCCTTGATCTTGGAGATAGGTAGTCAACCTATGATTCCATGCCCTAGGTGCCTCCTTCAATCCATAAAGAGATTTGTTTATTTTGCACACATATGTTGCCTTTCTTGGGTCCTCATAGCCACGAGGTTGATCCATGTAAACCACCTTTGAAATCTAGCCATTAAGAAAAGCATTTTTTACATACAATTGGTTCATATTCCAATTCCTTGATGCAGCCACACTTACCAATACCCTAATGGTTGGCATTTTGGCCATAGGTGAGAAAGTCTCTTCATAATCAACTCCTTGGGTTTGTGCAAAACCCTTAGCCACAAGTCTAAATTTATACCTATTTATTGATCCATCTCAATTTCTCTTGATATTGTAAATCCATCTAGAACCAATTACCTTCATAGACTCCTTCTTTGGCACTAGTTCCCAAGTATCATTCTCCTTGAGTGCTTCAATTTCTTCATCCATAGCTCCCTTCCATTCTGCCTTGGTCTTTGCCTCTTCATATGATGAAGGCTCTTCAAGTGGTAAATCTTTAGCAAAATAAATGGAATGCTTGGTAACTAAAGAAGTGTCATACCCATATCTGACTGGCTTCTTGCTCTCCCTTTGTGATCTTCTAATTTCTTGGTTGGAAGATTCAGGTATGTCCTCCAACTTCTTCATCTTGACCTTGCCTTTTGATTTCCATGCTTTGAACTCTTCTAGATTGATGATTTCATCTAATTTGATGTCTTCAATCTGATTTGGTTGTTCCTTGGTGAGACTTGGAAACTCCTCTTCCAAGTCATATGGCAACTTAATTTTCCTGCATTCACTTTCACACCAAGAATCATTCTCATCAAACAAAACATCTCTACTGACCATAAATCCTCTGTTGGATGGATTATAGAACCTATATCCTTTCTGATTTAAATCATACCCTATGAAGATGCACTTCTATGCCTTAGGATCCAGCTCACCTCCAATTTGAGATGGAATATGCACATATGCAACACATCCAAAGATCCTGCAATGATCAAGTGATGGCCTTCTACCATGCCATGCTTCATATGGGGTCATCCCATCAAGTGATTTGGATGGCAAACTGTTAACAAGATAAGTGGCAGTAGATACACTCTCTACCCACAAATAATTAGGTAACTTTTTTTCATTTAGCATTGACCTAGCTGTTTCAACAATCAACCTATTTCTCCTCTCTGCCACCCCATTTTTCTCAGGGGTATACCTTGTTGTAATTTCTCTTTTGATTCCTCTATCTTGCAAAAATGCATCAAATTCATTTGAGAAGTACTCACCTCCTCCATCTGACCTTAGTCTCTTTAGGCATCTTCCTGTTTAGTTTTCCACAAGTGCAAGATACTTCTTAAAGCAACTGAACACTTCATCTTTGTGCTTCATAAAATACGAGATAGTCCACCTACTAAAATCATCAATGAAAGATACATAATACCTTGATCTAGAAATTTAGGGATCTTTATTTGGTCCCCACACATCTGTGTGGACAAGCTCCAAGTATTCTTCATGCATGTAGCCTTTCTTTGAGAAGGGTAACCTGTGAGATTTTCCAAATGGACATGCACCACATTTATAGATCATGTGTTTCTTGGATAAATTAGGTATCCCAAGCACACATTGATCCCTACATATTTTCTTTAAGGTTGTCTCACCAATATGCCCTAATAATTTATTCCAAATCTCAAGCTCTGACAATGTTTGAGCTTTGTAATTATAAAGTGCAATATTCCTTGTATCTTCAACTTCAAATGTAAATAATCTACCTGTCTTTTCTCCTTTGGAAATTCTCTTGAATCAATGTTGGGGATCCTCCACAAATGCTCCATATTTGTTGAACCTAACCTCCAAACCTTTTTCCACAATCTTTCCAACACTCATCAAGTTCTTGGTGATTGTAGGTACATATAGAACCGTGCTCAACAGCTTTCTATTCCCATCAGAGGTTTTAACATTTCATACCTTGACCATTGAATGCTTGGTGTCATCACCTATTTGCACTTGGTGCTTTCCCTTAGGTTCCTCAAGGTCAGAGAGAAGAGCAACATTAGCTGCCACATGGTTTGAACATCTTGAGTTAATATAGAAGAGAGGGTCATCATTCATACCTTGCTTTGAAGTCATGTTCATAATCAGAAGAGAATCCTCTTGATCCTCTGTGTAATTGTTGTAGTCTTTCCTTGATTTGTAGCCTCCTTGGTAGTTGTTGGTGTAATTGTTATTGTAACCTTGATGATGGTTGAACCTTCCTCTTGATTGTGAGTAGCCACGTCTTTGATATCCTCTTCCTCTCTAATTCTTGTAGTTCCTGCAACACTCATCTGTGGTGTGATTTGATAAATCACAAATATTACATGGGGGAGAGTTGGAAGGTCTCCCCCTACCTTGCTTACCTCCTCTCCCCCTACCTCTTGATTTCCTACCTCTTCTTGCATAGTTAGCTTGAGAATTAGTACCTTCATCCTCTACTTTCTTGCTTTTTCCTTTGTCTTTAATCTTACCTTTATTTGTGTATAGGGCAGAAGAGTTATTACCTCTTGATGAATCTCCATTTTCTTGAGCTTGTTTTCATGGGTAAAGAGTTGCATCATGAGTGTGGTAAGATCTAGAATCTGCATGTCCATGTATAAGTCCTTAGCAGTTGTGAAGCTTTCCCAGCCTAGACCCACACCACCTTGCATGGAAGCAAGAAGGAAGGCTCAAGAATGACTCTCCTTTCATTCACCCAACCCTCTAACATGTTCAAGCCATTGGTCTTTAGCCCGCAACTATGCCACATGCTTGAAAACATGGAGAGAAGGGAGTCAAGGATCCTAGTCACATATGTAAAATACAAGATAATTGCAACACTCTACTTACACACATAGGGAAGACAAGCATGCACACACACCTCACTCTCTCACACTCTAAGACTACATACACATATGCACAAATCCTTAAGAAAAAAGAGAGTTCTTCCATTAAAGAGATATACACATGAGAGCACGTCGAACCAAAAGCTCCTCTCTTTACAAAAATGAGCCTCTATATATAGGTTAAGCACATTTCCCCATGTTCTCCTTTTGACTAGTCAAAAGGGAGCACATGCTCATATCTTTCTATATCTTGCAAAATATTCCTTCTAATCACCCACTTCAAGAGAAATAAAGGCGTGGGATTTCCTACATGTCTCCCATATATGGGTAAAAAAGTAGTTTTTTTAGGAGGATTCCATACTATAGCCTAAGGGAAATATAAAAAAGGGCTTTAGGATAGTGTTCACATGGGCACATCTCCTAAATACAAGAAAGGTTATTTCTATGAAAACTAGAGGGTGCCTTTACATAAGAGAAATTGTGAGCAACCCTCATAACCCAACACTCTTCTCCCCCTAGACTTTGTCGTCCTTGAAAAATCTAAGATAGGGGAATCATACCTTGCTCAACTGGTCTAAGCATGAGTATTCAAATTTGCAGCTCTTCAAGTCTTCAAATTTGCTAGTCTTCATGTCTTCAGTTCTTTAGGTCTTCAGGTCTTCAATGCTGAGCGACACAATCCCCTTGGGAGTAGTCAACCAAGACTCCATCCCACCATGCAATCCTATGTAAAGTTGGAAATGCCTTCTTAGGAAGCTTCCAAACCTGAAATTAACATACATAAAAAAAGTAGACTATATTTGCAACAGACAATAATCATTCATTCTAACTTTAGTTTCCACTTCAGGGAACATGAATTTCTATAGGACGGGATCTCCTAGAGAGAGGTCCTCATGAAGATTTTTATTGTTCCTGCAGTCCAAAAATAGCTCAAAAGACATAGAGCCCTATAGCATTTCATATTGCTCATAGACTCACCATAATCACATAGTCTACCACAAGTGCAAGTGTGACTCATTGAAGAGTAAAAAAGGACTCTGATATGGTTCCTTTTGTGCCTTATCAAGTAATCAACATGTTTTCATCATTCTTTAGTGTGTGTATGTTATGTGTTTCCTTCAACATAAGTGTATAGAGAACAATCAACAGAGTGATGCATCATGAAATGAAATTACATAGTTATTCCTCAAGCAGCCAAAGATCATAAATGACTATCAAAATAGAATTCTTTTCAATGTGTAGGTGGAGTTTTGAGCTTCCCCTTACATGAAAACTGTTGGTGCATTTCAAGCCTTCACCTTTGGCTTGGAACTCTTGAAGGATGTCACTATGTGAAGTTAGAACCATAGGAACACTTGCTTATGTGTTATTACCTTTTACTCCTTGTAAAAGTCTAGATGACTTGGCACTTACAAGTAATCACTTACCTACTTGATTAGTCATGGAATTTGGATGGTGTAAATGGAGAGAATATCTCCCTACTTTTAGAGGAGAGATTCTAGGGAGCCTTAGTTTGAATTTGAAATTCAAATGTATCTCCATCACTTATAAAAAACCAATGTAAAAACTCGTGGGACAGAGAGTGATCTTACGAGCTCCATTCTTCACTATCATTGAGTGTGTGAGTGCTACACTATATCCTACACATCTCCAACTCATTAGGCTACATCTATCAAGTCAATGAGATTGTACATTCATGTGAATTAATAGAAAGAGTTACATTCATAATCTCTGTTTTCTCTGAGTCATCTACTCCAAGTCTGTCAACTTCAACAAGGCATATCTCAAGATCTACTGAACCACATCAAGTGACTTAAAGCTTGTTGGAACCAGCTCCAAGCATACTACACGCCTACAAAATTTCAAAGTCATTGGATCAGCCGTCTTGGAGAAATCTCGCTCGAAGTGGTCTCTGGTATTTCTCTGCACACTTCCTAAAAAATCGGGGGTGACTCTAATTTTGCTAAAGTGATTTCTCAGAGTATAGTTTATCATTTCTTCTCATTCCACTTGCAAATGGTAGCTTGTTAAGCTAATTTAATATGTCCAGAAGGAATTAGATCAATTGTAAGTGTGCTGGTCACACTGAGTGAAAGACTGAGCAGGTGTCAATACCAAAATAGCAAGTTTTCTTGGATTTGTCAAGTGCAAAGTTATCTGTTTTGATTTGATCATTACACATATCATTTGCAAAGTACATATATGATTTCTTGGTATCATTTGGAAGCTAATCAAGTTTACTAAGCATATCTAGAATCAAAGGAGGGCTGGTGTGAAGCAGGTTTAGCAGCACCATCTCAATCTTCTGAGTGCATCCATCCATCTCTCCCAACAGTGGTATCAGAGCAAATAAGGTAAACATGGGAGATGGTTTTCCTTCATTCATTGAAAAATTGGACAGGAACAATTACCAAGCTTGGTCTCTAAGGATGAAGACCTATCTACAAGGAAGAAGCTTATTTGGTTACATATGAGGAGATGAGGAATTGCCCTCATTCAAAGCTAGAGGACTACCCACCAAGGATGAACAAGAGAGACTCAACCAATGGTGTGCAAAGGATGCTTTGGCAAGGTCTTACCTTCTTAACTCTATATCTGATTTCCTTTTACCTCATGTAAGGAACTGTAAGTCTTCCCAAGAGACTTGGGAAACTCTGTCAACATATTTCTCTTCCAACACAAGGGCCAGGAAAAATCAACTATGGATTGAATTCACAACCCTTAGGAAGCAGCCCAAGCAATCAGTCTCAGAGTATGTGACCAAGATTAAAGATGTGGCAGACCAATTAGCAAGCATTGGAGAGGAGATTGAAGAGGAACAAATAGTCAGGCAAGTAACAAATGGACTCAAGGTAGATGATAAGTGGGAAAGCTTCACCACTGCAATGGACCTCTACATGGATATGCATACCCCAGATCTCACAACACTTATGGGCCAACTTTTCACACATGAAGCAAAGTTTACAAAGGCAGGAGATCAATCAAAAGGTAACAACCCCTCTGCTCTATATACTGATAAGAAAGTTAAAGATAAAGGTAAAAGTAAGAAGGTTGATGAAGAAGGCTCTACCTCCCAAGCAAACTATGCAGGGAGAGGTAGATCCTCAAGAGGAAGAGGCAGAGGAGGTAAGTCAGGTAGGGGGAGACCCTACAACTCATCACCATGCAACATTTGTGGATTGTCCAATCATACCACAGATGAATGCTACAAGAACTACAAGAATCAGAGAGGAAGAGGCTATCAAAGAGGTGGATACTCTCAAGGGAGAGGCAGGTTCAACCAACACCAAAGCTACAATGGATACAACAATCAATACAACAACAATTACAACAACAACCACAATGGTAATTACCAAGGTGGATTCAGAAATAGAAGGGATTACAACAACTACACAGAGGAGCAAGATGACTCCCTATTGATCATGAATATGACCTCCAAGGCAGGTACAAATGATGATCATTTATTTTATATTGACTCAGGATGTTCTAACCATGTAGCTGGCAATGTGGCACTACTCTCTGATTTGGAAGAACCCAAGGGGAAACATCAGGTACAAATAGGTAATGATACTAAACACTCTGTTATAAAGATTGGAAATGTAAAGACATGTGATGGTAACCAGAATCTATTGAGCAGGGTACTCTATGTACCAACCATCACCAAGAATCTAATGAGTATTGGTCAGATTGTGGAGAAAGGTTTGCAGGTCAGATTCACTCAACATGGAGCATATGTGGAGGACCCAAGACATGGTTTCAAAAGAATTGCCAAGGGGGAGAAATCAGGTAGATTGTTTACTTTTGAGCTAGAAGACACCAAGAACATTGCTTTATATAATTACAAGGATCAAACACTTTCAGAGTTAGAAATATGGCACAAGAGGTTAGGTCACATAGGTGAAAGAACCCTAAAGCAAATGTGCAGGGATCAATGTGTGCTTGGGATACCTAATGTGTCCAAGCAACATATGATTTACAAGTGTGGAGCATGTCAGTTTGGTAAGTCTCACAGGTTGCCCTATTCAAGGAAAGGTTTCATGCATGAAGACTACCTAGACTTGGTACACACAGATGTTTGGGGACCTAGCAAGGACCCTTCCATTTCAGGATCAAGGTACTATGTGTCCTTCATTGATGACTATAGCAGGTGGACTATCTTATACTTTATGAAGCATAAAGATGAAGTGTTTAATTGTTTCAAGAGGTATCTTGCACTTGTTGAAAACCAAACAGGAAGAAGCTTGAAAAGGCTAAGGTCAGATGGTGGAGGAGAATACTTCTCAAATGAGTTTGAAGATTTCTTGCAGGAAAGAGGCATCAAAAGGGAGATAACTACAAGGTACTCACCTGAACAAAATGGGGTAGCTAAAAGAAGGAATAGACTCATTGTAGAAACAGCTAGGTCTATGCTTAATGAAAAGAAGCTACCAAATTATCTTTGGGCAGAGAGTGTATCTACTGCCACCTATCTCATCAATAGGTTGCCATCCAAATCAATTGATGGCATGACACCATATGAAGCTTGGCATGGTAAGAGACCTTCTCTGGATCATTGTAAAATCTTTGGTTGTGTAGCATATGTGCATATTCCCTCACAGGTAAGGGGAAAACTAGACCCTAAAGCTGAAAAGTGTATCTTCATTGGTTATGATTTGAACCAAAAGGGATACAGATTCTACAACCCAACAAACAAAGGCTTCAAGGTAAGCAGAGATTTCATCTTTGATGAGAATGACTCATGGTATGAGAATGAATGCAGGAAGATTAGTCTACCCTATGATATGGAAGAAGATTTCCCAAAGCTCACCAAGGAGGAACCAATTTGAATCAAGCTCAGATGATGATGACACAATAAACCTTGAGGAATTCAAGGCATGGAAGTCCAAAGGAAAGATAAAAATGAAGAAATTAGAGGATACACCAGAATCCTCAACTCAAGCAATGAGGAGATCTCAGAGAGAAAAGAAGAAGCCTATCAGATTTGGGTATGACACATCACTTGTAACTAAACATTCTGTATATCTTGCAAAGGATTTGTTGAATGAAGAACCAGGTACCTATGAAGAAGTAATAACCAAACCAGAATGGAAAGGAGCTATGGATGAAGAAATGGAAGCTCTCAAGGAGAGTGATACTTGGGACTTGGTACCCAAGAAGGACTCTATGAAGGTGATAGGATCTAGATGGATCTACAAGCTAAAGAGGAATTCAGATGGAACAATAAACAGGTACAAAGCTAGGTTGGTTGCCAAGGGTTTTGCACAAACCCAAGGCATTGATTATAAGGAGACATTTTCTCCTATGGCCAAGATGCCAACTATCAGAATATTGGTGACTGTAGCTGCATCCAAGAATTGGAACATGTACCAATTAGATGTCAAGAATGCTTTCTTGAATGGATGGATATCTGAAGAAGTCTACATGTCACAACCACCTGGCTATGAAGACCCCAAGAAGGTAAACTATGTTTGTAAATTGAAGAAGGCTCTATATGGTTTGAAGCAGGCACCTAGAGCATGGAATTACAGGTTAACAACTTATCTCCAAGACCAAGGATTTGTGATGAGCAAAGCTGACACTTCTCTATTCATAAAGAGGAGTAGTACAGAGGTAATATACTTGTGTGTTTATGTTGATGACATCATCATTACAGGCAATGATGTAAATGGGATTAGACACATCAAAGGACAGATGATGAAAGAGTTCAAGATTAATGATCTTGGATTATTGAAGTACTTCTTAGGTCTTGATTTAGTCTACACCAACTCAGGTATATATATCACTCAAAAGAAGTATATACAGGATATAGTCAAGAAGTTTGGCTTGCAGGATGCTAAAAACTCAACTACTCCAATGGAGGTCAACCTAAAGCTAAGTGCTCATGAAGAGGAAGAAGTCCAAGACATCACAGGATATCAAAGTATGGTAGGTAGTTTGAATTATGCTACCTTGACAAGAATTGACATAGCATATGGAGTTAGTGTGCTAAGCCAATTCATGCACAAACCAAGGGTACCTCATCTAGAGGCAGCAAAGAAAATCTTGAAGTACCTCAAAGGAACTCAAAGTCATGGTTTGTACTTTCCTTATACATCAGATATTGATATTAAAGTATATTCAGATGCAGATTGGGCAGGATGCAAGGATGATAGGAGGAGCACATCAGGATACATTTGTTTTGCAGGAGATAAACCTATTTCTTGGTCAGCCAAGAAGCAACCTACAGTGGCTTTGTCATCCACTGAAGCAGAGTATAGAGGGCTTGCCAATGCCACTCAAGAAGCTATCTGGTTAAAGCTTTTATATACAGAGTTAGGCTTATACACAAGACCTCCAATCATCTTTGGAGATAACACAAGCTCTCTTCACCTTGCAGCTAATCCAATATATCATGCTAGAACCAAACACATAGAGGTTCATTACCACTATGTGAGAGAGAAGCTACTTAGTAAAGACATTCAATTGACTTATGTGTCTACTAATATGCAATGTGCAGATTTACTTACAAAAGCTCTGGATGGAAACAAGTTATGCAGATTCAAATCCATGATTGGATTGCAGTATGTGATTGAAGACTAAGACTAAAGATGAAGACTTAAGCCAAAGTGTTTGGCTTGAGGGGGAGCTGTTGGTGCATTTCAAGCCTTCAACTTTGGCTTGGAACTCTTGAAGGATGTCACTATGTGAAGTTAGAACCATAGGAACACTTGATTATGTGTTATTACCTTTTACTCCTTGTAAAAGTCTAGATGACTTGGCACTTACAAGTAATCACTTACCTACTTGATTAGTCGTGGAATTTGAATGGTGTAAATGGAGAGAATATCTCCCTACTTTTAGAGGAGAGATTCTAGGGAGCCTTAGTTTGAATTTGAAATTCAAATGTATCTCCATCACTTATAAAAAACCAATGTAAAAACTCGCGGGACAGAGAGTGATCTTACGAGCTCCATTCTTCACTATCATTGAGTGTGTGAGTGCTACACTATAGCCTACACATCTCCAACTCATTAGGCTACATCTATCAAGTCAATGAGATTGTACATTCATGTGAATTAATAGAAAGAGTTACATTCATAATCTCTGTTTTCTCTGAGTCATCTACTCCAAGTCTGTCAACTTCAACAAGGCATATCTCAAGATCTACTGAACCAAATCAAGTGATTGAAAGCTTGTTGGAACCAGCTCTAAGCATACTACACGCCTAAAAAATTTCAAAGTCATTGGATCAGCCATCTCGGAGAACTCTCGCTCGAAGTGGTCTCTGGTATTTCTCTGCACACTTCCTAAAAAATCGGGGGTGACTCTAATTTTGCTAAAGTGATTTCTCAGAGTATAGTTTATCATTTCTTCTCATTCCATTTGCAAATGGTAGCTTGTTAAGCTAATTTAATATGTCCAGAAGGAATTAGATCAATTGTAAGTGTGCTGGTCACACTGAGTGAAAGACTGAGCAGGTGTCAATACCAAAATAGCAAGTTTTCTTGGATTTGTCAAGTGCAAAGTTATCTGTTTTGATTTGATCATTACACATATCATTTGCAAAGTACATATATGCTTTCTTGGTATCATTTGGAAGCTAATCAAGTGTACTAAGCATATCTGGAATCAAAGGAGGGCTGGTGTGAAGCAGGTTTAGCAGCACCAACTCAATCTTCTGAGTGCATCCATCCATCTCTCCCAACAAAAATGCAACCAATATCATTACATCAATGCTTCCAACATTTCTAGGAGTGCATCCCCTACGTCAACTAGAATTCCAAAGGTCATAAAGCATGTTCAATGTGTCCTATAGGGTCAGTCATGCAACGAATTTACAAGAGTCATCGTCATGGACATTTCCTAATAGGTGCCTCCAAAAATCAAGATGGTAAGTTCAATCATCGATAATGGGGTTAATGCAATGCACATTAGGATGTCTACAGGCCGGTTGGGTTTTAGCTAGAGCAGTCACAAATCAACCCTATGATACCACCAATTTCTTTTGTACCAAACACAAGTGATCACATGCAACCAACACAGAACATATAGAGGAAGAAAACAAGCAAGTTATCAACCTCCAATTGGTTATGGTAGTAGCGTGCCATAGAAATTTCCAAAGACTAGGAATCACCATCATCCTTGTTGCAAGCCTATAATACTCAGAGATAAGACAATTGAGTAATGATTGAGCAATTGAGGAGATCCTTAACATCGACGAGATAAGAACCCCAAAAGCTCTTTTCAATGTTTTGATTGCCATGTTGGACACCAACCGTCAGGAGAAGAGGCACAAACATTCCACTCTCCTACTTCTCCAACATGTGTATCTCTCCTAGGTGGGGCAACAATACCTGCAACTCCAAGAAGCATGTATATGACTTGAAATCAAATACCAAGCAAGTCATTAAGAAATTGTAGCATCTTGAAGCCTGCCATTAAGACATGCAACTAGTTTTCCCTTTTTCACAATAAAATAATAACATAATGAAGGTCACAATGTTCATAGACGACAAGGTCCATGGACATAGTTCCCCTAGTTAGGCCAACTATCAAACTAGGAGTACACAACCTTCAAAGGACCACAAGCAAATGTAGTACGTGCCCCTTAAAGAATGCCCACATATCACAACAAGGGATGGTAATAAACAGATTTGAAAAAAACATAATACCACTCAAAGAAATCAATCATCAAAAGAGCATGGGATGAATGGGGACTAAAAGGGGATCACCCTCCAAGTCCAAGGTGTACCAAGGGTGGCCTTACAACACCACCTTGATCACGTGTGTCCCATAGCCTTATATCACTATGAACACAGTATGACATCCCAAGATTTGATGGGGATCTCTAAGATGGTAGATGCTTGATCCCGCTATATCATGAAGTGCAACATCCAAGGTTTCTTAGATGAAATCCGAGACCTGAAAAAAATTCTCAAGAGCATAGGCAAGGATTATCATTAATTTCGAAACCCTAAGGTGAGCATACATCACAAATATCTTTTGTAACTATTGAGGTATAAGAAAAAAGCTTTAAGTTATTGAACAACCGACCACCTTGGTTATGTGCATATGATTGGTTCATGGTAGTGTATGAATGTAATCACAAACCCATACATCTTACCATACATTTGCATGAGTTATGTGTACTTTTGAGTATAAACAACCAGGTGAGTTGATACTCAAACCTTGTGTTATCAGAGCATACCCAAGAGCAAACATACATTCATTCTGCATGTAGGTGCAAATATTGAACCCATGACCACACAAAGTTCTTTTCAAAGTGTAGGTGAAGTTTTTGTATGCTATACCAAGGGTAGTCAAGAAAAACCCAATCAATGATAAGCACTAACAAATTAGCAATACCTTGATACCACCAGTGTCCTAGTGCACCTAGAATATACATGAAAAAGTCATACAATGTGGTGGGGAGGGTGGACACAATCCAAAGTAGGGCATTACACCCCACACAACATGTTGGAGACCTCTTAATCTCCAAAGGTTTGATCTATACTGATTTAAGAACAGCTTTTTATCAATCATAGACCAAACTTTACACAAATTTTACCTTGATTTACCAAAACATTCACTATCACTTCTCTGAGTGAAGTTTCTTCTTCTTCAAGAAGTCTGCTTCTGAATTTAACTTCATTACCTGCACATCACTTCAAATTTCTTCAATATAATGATACACATATCTTCATGCTACCTTTGTGCAATCATTTTATCCATTAGACCTTCAAAGAAATCATTAAAACTCTGATTTGATCATTAAGATCAAAAGTATGTCAGAAATTGTCCTCTTGAACAAACGACTTTGACATAGTCAACTTCTAAGGTTGATTTCTCATAGTATAAGTCCCATTTTCCTAAATGCCTTTAGCCATAGCTTCCTTGCCTTCTAACTTAGATTTTGAATGCTCATTCATAAAAAACTTTACACTCTGCACTGAGATCCAAGCAAAAGATTGTCATGCAAAAATGCGTGACTCTTAGAGTTCTATCTACAAACTTTACATATACATGTTCCTATTGATCATACACACAACCTAAAAGGAATCAGACCTTGAAACTTTTCACATAGCTTTCTTAGCTTCTAGATTACATGTGTATAAAAGATTTTCTGATCCACATGATCAGGCTGAGAGAAATCAGAGAAAGACTCGATGCTAACTCAGAAAGATGATTCTCTTCACATCTATCTCATGGACAGTTGGCTTCTAATGAATCTCTCTCCTATTTCTTTACATTATTGACTTATATATATATATATATATATATATATATATATATATATATATATATATATATATATATATATATATATATATATATATATATATATATATATATATATGATTCTAGACTCATCCTGGGTCTATTACATTACTCCTTATCATTCTAATGATCATCTATACTTATAGTACAAGAATGTTCATTAGTAATGTACATATGTATACAAGCTACATTTCTGAGATCTCTTCACTTTCTTCAATGACTTCTTTGGCTTCATTTTGTTTTTTAACTTGCTTCAAGTTCTTCATAATCACCAATTAGTGATTGCTTTGCTCCAACATCTCCCCCTCAATCACTTATTGTGATTATACCATTCTTCTTTATTCCTACCATCTCTTTGAACTTCTGTAGCTTAGGTCCATCTAAGCTTTTTGTCAACATATCTGCTACTTGTTCTTTTGTTGGTGTATACAAAACTTCAATCTCTTTGTCATGTACCTTTTCTCTCAAGAAATGATACTGAATCTCTATGTATTTAGTCCTGGCATGAAAATCAGGATTAGCTGCCAAATATAATGAACTCATGTTGTCCCCAAAAATAATTGGAGTACTCTGATCAGTTCCAAAATTCTTCAATAAGGTCTTCACCCATATTACTTCTTTTGCAGCCTCCACCATTCCTTTATACTTAGCTTTTGTGGATGACAAAGCAACTGTATGTTGCTTCTTTGAGCACCAAGAAACTAACTTATCTCCAGTATAACAGAGAACCATGAGTAGACCTTCTATCATCTGAATTACCTGCCTAATCTGCATCACTAAGCACTTTAATTCTTGTGTCACAAGTAAAACCATAATACAAACCTTCACTCAAAGTACCTTGATATATATGAGTACCCTTTGAGCTGCAATCCAATGAGTTTTGTTTGGACAATGCATACATTGTGATAGACACCAACTGCATATGATAGGTCTGGTCTTGTCAAGGTAGCATAGATCAAACTACCTACCAAACTCCAATATTTCTTCATGTCATTAAATTCTTCTCCTTGATATCTGCTCAATTTATGATTTACCTCCAATGGTGTGGTTGAAGGCTTGCAATCTTCCATATTGAACTTGACCAAAAGATTCTTCAAGTATCTCTCTTGTGTAACATATACTCCATGTTGAGGATACACAATCTGCATTCCTAAGAAATAAGACAAGTTTCCCAAATCACTTATGTTAAAATCCTTCTCTGTTTGCTTCTTAAGCTCCTTGATTCCTTGAGCATCTATACCCATATTATCAACATAAATACACATGTATATGAACCCATCTTCACTTGCTTTCACTAGCAAGCTACTATCTGCATTTGAAGCTTGACATCCACATTCATTCAAGAACTCAACAAGCCTATAATTCCATGCTCTTGGGGCCTACTTCAAACCATACAAAGCTCTCTTCAGCTTACATACATAATCTGATCCAATTGAATACATGAAACCCTCTAGTTGCTCCATGTATACTTCATTTGCAATATATCCATTTAGAAATGCATTCTTCACATCTAATTGTGATAACTTCCATACTTTACAATCAGCAATAGCAACATTGCCTCCCTACAAGACATATGATTGCTACATCCACTATCTATGTACCAAGTATCATCCTTCTCATGTTTACTATCTCCATATGCATGACTCATGGCAAGAACTTGATCACTAGACTCATTTGAAGCAAAGTTACCTTGAGCATTATTCCTCCTTTAGTAGCATTCATTTGCCCAATGTCCTAGCTTCCCACAAATGAAGCATCCATTGCCTCTTGATCCTCTTCCTCTTCTTCTATTGTTTCTACCTCTACCTCTTCCATTTGAAGATGAACCTTCATTTGAGTCCTCTTGGTTGTCACTTTGCTTGCTTTGGCTTTGCCTTCCTCTTCCTCTACCTCTTGATGCTTTGCCTCTTCCTCTACCTGCATATAGCATTTGACCTTGGGCACCTTTGCCCTTGCTTCCACCTTGCAATATTTCTTCATTAACCATTAAAGTTTTCAATTGATCAAAATCAAGCACGTTCTCCCTAGCATACAATGAGGATATGAAGTTCCTCCACTTATCATCATCTTTAAGGCCATTAAGTACAAATGCAAATATTTCATCATCATAAATTGAATGTCCTATGGCTGCCAATGAATCTCTAATACTTGTGGATTTAATTATGTAATCATGTATGGATTGGTTACTTCCTTTCTTCAAGTTGTTGAGCTCATTTTTTAGTTGTACCGTCTTTGCCTTTGTGTTTGTGGTGAACATCTTCTCCAAATATTCCCACATTTCCTTGGTGGTATCCATGCTTTGAATGTGACCTATCATTGTGTTGCTTACATGCTGAGATATCATAAAAATAACCCTCCTATTTCTTACCTCCCATTCTCTAATTTCTCTCCTTTCTTGGTCGGTAGGTTTAGTTGGATCCGCAACAATTGGTTTGACATCTCCTCCATTGATTATGCCTCCTAGGTCCTTGGTCATGATGAAGTTTGGCATCCTAAACTTCCAAGGTTGAGAGTTGTCTTTGTCCAACTTCTCAATCTGGTTGGATACCTCTCCCATCCTCTTGAGTCACCTAAAATTGAAATATGGTGTGGGATTACCTCCTTTGTTGAAATTGAAGTCCCTTTGTGTGATGAAGATGAAGCTCCCCCTAGGTTCCAAGTTTGCAACCTCCTTCAAGTTTTGAAAAGTCTTAAATGGTTGATTCCTTGGCTTGGCCTCCTTCTTTGTACTCTCCTTCATGTCCACAAGGATCTCTGATACCACTTTTGGAAGATCTCTCCTCCAAATGCACAACAAGAATCTTGGACCCTTCCCAAGACCTATCTGCCTTCAAACTAGTACTTAATAAAACTTGAATATCTCACAATTCCCAAATACAATACAAAACTCCTTTAATCACAGAAACTAGGTAGTAAGGGCTTTCCAACGAGCTATCAATCACTAGATTTGGACATCTGTAGACCTGTCAACTGAGTCACACAAGATAGCCCAGGTTTTCTAGCAGGTTTCGAGACAGAATAACAAACAAAGAAATAGCTATATCTCATAGTACAAGAAATGCTTTACTATAATTTTATTTTGGAATAGAGTCCTTGCATTATAAGCTTTCCAGAAACTACAAGAACTCTCAAAATGGAACTTCCTACAAAGAGAAATTGAAGTCCTAACAGGTTGCTACAGAAATGGAGCACCCTTTGGAAAGGATAGGAGAGATATACAAGAGAATAAGAGCATCTATGAGAGCCTATGGCTCAATGGCACATATATATGCAGCAGGCCAACTTCCTAGCATCCACAAACACCTTGAATGAGCTTGAATGTTCTTTATATAGCCATGAAAGCCTTCTATGACTCTTCATATGTCCTCCATGTCTCTTCACCAACCCTCCTTGTGTCTTCACTTGCCTTGTGACTTTGTATCTTCATTGGAGTGGCTTTTGGTGGTCCGATGCCTTGTTTTGGATAAGGTTGTGCCTTCAACTTTATTCTTTGACTTTCCTAAGGTTCAAAAGCCTTGAAATGGAGTTATTTAATGAAAAACAAAACTTGAACTTGCCCTAGAAATGAATATCTTTTAACATTCTTAAGATATGTTGCAGTGTTTATAGCTTCTACCCATAAGTAATTTGGACAATTCTTCTCTTTCATCATTGATCTTGCAAACTCTACAAGATTTCTATTTCTTCTTTCTGCAACTCCATTTTGTTGAGGGGAATACTTGCAAGTTACTTCTCTTTTTATACTTGCATTCCACAGATAACCATCAAACTCTTTAGAGAAATATTCTCCCCCTCCATCTGATCTCAACCTCTTGATCTTTTGTCTTGTAATCCTTTTTGCATAAGCATGATAATGTTTGAATGTCGTGAACACTTCAGACTTGTCCTTGATTACATAAAGTGTAATCCATCTTGTTGCATCATCAACAAACAACACATAATATCTGGATCCATTTATGCTATAGTCCCTTGAAGGACCCCACACATTTGTATGAACCAACTCAAGCACATTTGAATACTTGTATCTTGGTTTATTGTATGAACTTTTGTGAGCTTTACCTAATTGACAAGCTTCACACTTGTATACCATGTGTGACCTTCAACATTTGGCAATCCAAGCACTACATCATTCTTTGACATTTCTTTTATGGATCTCTCATTGAAATGACCTAACCTTTTAGGCCATAGGTCTAACTCAGACATCTTTTGACTTCCATACATAAACAATGCATGTTCCACATTACCTTGGACCTTGAGAGTAAAAAGCCTTCCTTCTTTTTGACCTGTAATAATACTTCTATATCCCTGATTTGGATCTTGCACATAAACACCATCATTTGTGAATATGACTTCATATCCTTTCTCCACAATTTGTCCTACACTTATCAAGTTTTTAGGAATAGTAGGAACATAAAGTACCTTGCTTAAGAGTGTGCTTCCACTCTTTGTCTTCATTGATCCAATGATTTCCACCTTATGCTTGGTGTTATCTCCTCTTTGAATTGTATGTCCACTCACCTTTGCTTCCATTTCACTCATCAATGATATATTGCCACTTAGATGATTGCTAAATCCTGAGTCAATATAGAATACCCTTTGATCTTCTCCTATTGCTTCACATGTTGCATTCAAAATGAGAGTCATGTCATCCTTATGATCTGATGCATAATTGTAATAGTTGTTATTGTAGGACTAAGATTGAAAACTTCTTCCACCTCCTCTAACATATGAGGTCCTACCACCTCTTCCTCTGAAGTTATCTCTCTTATTTTTGCCTCCTCTACCTCTTGGATTGAAACTCTGATTATGACTTTCAACATTTTGATTGTTATACCAACAATCATTTGCCAAATGATTTGTTCTGCCACAGATCCAACAAGCTCTAACATTATCTTTATTGTTACCTCCTCTTCCTTTACCTCTTGAATTCATCTTCCCTCTTGTGAAATTAACTTGGCTTGAAGATCCTTCATCATCAGTTTACTGCTTTCCTTTGACATTCTTTCTCTTGTCCTTGGAGTACATAGCTTGGCTTGCACTCCTATCATTATCTCCCTTAATGTCCTACTCAAAAGTTAGCATGTGTCCTAGCAATTGATTAAGATCAGGAGTAAAGTGATCTAATGACAATTCTATGGACAATATGAAAGGCTTCCATTTCTCATCTCCTGTCAGACTTGTAAGTATTTGTATTACCAACTTATCCTCTTCAATATCTTCATCTACTACTGCCAAGCTATCTGCAATATCCTTCATTCTTTCCACATAATTAGAAATTGATTGTGAGCTCTTCTTCTTTAAGGTTGTGAACTCAGCCCATAATGAGGACTTCCTTGACTTAGTTGTATTTTGAAAATGATCTTCCAAAGCATTCCAAACATGTGTTGCACTTTCTAATCCTCTAATATGAGGTAGAAGATAATCATTTACAGCCATGTAAATGATGCTCCTAGCTTGAGCATCCTTCTTCATCTAGTTCTACAAATCTTCAAGCTCTCCCTAGTTGGAACACTAGGATTTTCAAACTCAGGATTTTCTTCTTCGCCTGTAATGAATGCCATCAAATCTTTGCTCATGAGGTGTGCTTCCATCCTCATGGACCAAGATGGATAGTTTTCCCTATCTAGCTTATCAATCTGCAAGCTTTCTCCCATCTTTGATCTTTGTCTTCTGCAAATGTTAAGATAAATGAATATGCTTTGTACCTTTAATGTAAAGCTTCAATCTTTTTGATCCTTTTGAGCTCAATCTTCACACTTCTTCACGTTGTCTTCAAGAATTTGATATTGTCCACCTTCAATTAGAAGAAACTTCAATGTTTGCAATAGTCAGGACTTCTAATGCTCTTTACTTCACTTTATATTGCACCTTTTTCTCTGACACCACTGTTGGAGACCTCTTAATATCCAAAGGTTTGATCTGTACTGATTTAAGAACACCTCTATATCAATCATAGACCAAAATTTTCACAAATGTTACCTTGATTTACCAAAACATTCACTATCACTTCTCTGAGTGAAGTTTCTTCTTCGTCAAGAAGTTTGCTTCAGAATTTAACTTCATTACCTGCACATCACTTCAAATTTCTTCAATCTAATAGAGAATTAAACCTTGTATCAAACCCCCTGACCAAATTTTGTAAATCAATTCGCACTAGAGTAGATGCACTCTGAGTACAGTGCACATCCAAAGTATGCATCTAGGGAAATCACTAACCTACTAACTGACAGTCACCGCACAAGAACACCTCACTCACTAACTCCCTAACCACTAAGGGTATCATGTTGGTGTCGTAAAGGAAACAAAGTATCATCATGTTTTCATTGCAATTATAATATGATCTCCTCTTCTAGCAGATTTAGACAAAAATAACACTACTCGCATTGTGGTTGACAGAATGGGCACCAATTCACAAGCAGGGAGAAGTCAAACCAAAGTTAGTATGGAAAATCTGCCCATTGAAGTGCCATCAATCGAGCAACCTATAGAGTTGTGCCACCTCCAACAGATATCAATTCTTAATCCACCTACATGACTTATAGAGAAGGATAGTGATCAATCTCATTGGTTCAATTGGATGTCAGGGCGCCTAGGAGATGCAACATACATATGGGAGTCCACATGTGAATTTGGCAACATGCGGGGACGATATCAATTTTTTTCAAAAGAATTTGAGACTCTCTAGAACACCCCAAAACTACAACTAATTTGGCAACACAAAGGGTTAGATGAATATTTCAAGGCACCCATACCGAAGCTAGACTTCCAACACTACTATTATTTAGTGTCCACCCTACAGGCTAGTAGTGTGAAAGATTGACCAAACACCTTTTTTATTTGTAAGGAATTGAACTCAAAACCTCTTGGTTAGGAATGCGATGGGCTAACCACTTGCCCGAAAAGCCATGGTTGAGGATCACTTCCTTATCCTCCCTCTTAGGGTGTAGTTCAACCATCTCCTATCTTTGAAGGTTGTGGTTCAACCATCTCCTACCTATCACTTTATTACATTCACCCCCTCTTAGTCAATCATTGTCCTCAATGATCTCCTCTTGTATCCCTCTAGCCTCAATGATCAACCCCTTGAGCTCCCTAGGTACCCTTGAATTGATGTCCTCAATTTCACATAGTTTCTTGAGCCTTATTCACAACCTTCATCTCTTGAACCCTTGCTCGCAACCTTAGTATCTTGAACCTTGTTCCAACCCATATTTGGTATTTTGAACACTCAAACAAGTGCCACCCAAGGTTTCCCAAGAACTTCACACTTTCAAGCTAGGTCATTAGATTTTGAAAGTTCTTTCCAAGAGCTTTCCAATGGTATCTTTCATGCCTCAATCCGACCTACGGATTGAGAGATACACTTGAATCTTTGTTGGGTCCAATTCTCAAAGCGCCGCCTCCCCAATTCCTATGCTTTCACATGATAGAGTGCCCAAGCACCTTTTTTAGAGGCCATTGGGCCATTCCACCTTGCCCAAGCCTACTTCCTAGGCTCTCATACCAATGTAAGGAATTGAACTCGCAACCTCTCGGTTACGAATGTGTTGGGCTAACCACTTGCCCCAAAAGCCATGGTTGAGAGTTACTTCTTAATCCTCCCTCTTAGGGTGTAGTTCAACCATCTCCTATCTTTCACGGTTGTGGTTCAACCATCTCCTACCTATCACTTTAGTACATCATTCCCTCTCTATCACACAACAATGAGCTGAAGAAGTTTGAAATCACCTTGGAAGAAGAACGAGAAGAAGAAGAAGAAGAAGAAGAAGAAGAAGAAGAAGAAGAAGAAGAAGAAGAAGAAGAAGAAGAAGAATAAGAAGAAGAAGAAACTACTAAAGCCCTAGCCTATATTGCAAAACTTAGTATACTATACCAAATCATGGAAACGATGTGGGCACAACAATTACTTTTTGAATAGAGCAGTAGAGTGCTCATGGCCCAACTCTTGGAAGAGGCTTGTGTCGACTCTGTATTTAGTGAAACTCTACTATTGCTCTCAAAAACCATGGTGTAGTTGAAGCCATAAGATCCACACTGCAGAGGCCTCACACCGAATATAATCCATGTAGATTCTGAACACAACCAAGGTGCAACAAAAACATTCACATCTCCATCACCATGGTGGAGGCAACAACTACGGTAGTCGAACCAATCGAGACAACATCCCAAGCAACTGGAACTCCTAGCCATGAAACAATGGTCCCCATGAAGATACAATAGAACCCCTACCTCAGATACCTCCACCAACACCTCCTCACACCGAGGTTGTAAATACTATTCCTACCATCGATACTCGAGAGCAACCCTTCATCTTTCTTAGCCCCACTTCTACTTCAACCTTATTTTTGTCTTTTGACAACCCCTTGTATCATACCACCACCATTACCTCACAACCCCTCATTGATCTTGTTGTAGGACATCCTATCTCTACAGCCTCACTCATAAGACACCCACACATTGTCACGAGGAAGGAGATAAGGAAGAGAGCTCACACACACACTCTCACTCTTAAGGAGAGGCACACACACAGATTGAGGCAAGGAAGAATAATATGCTTCTCCTTCTTGTATTACATAAAAATGAATATACAAGAATGGCCTAAAACAAGAATACAACAAGTGCAATATATAAAGACCAGTACATAAGGAAAAACCTAATGTCCACAAATGAGTGAGCTAACAAGGAACAAATGTGCCATCATTGTTGGTAGATAAATCTAATAAAGCTCAATGAAGTATCCCTGAAATATACCGGTGTGACCACTATACATGTCAGAGAAACGAAAAACTGATATGTGTCACCCTAGATCATCACATGTTGAGCTTGATATCTCAACACTCCCCCTCAAGCTCAACATCATGTCCTCTAATCCAAGCATCTTCTGAAATGTCTTTAGCTTCTGTGCTCCAAGTGCTTTACTAAAAATATCAGCAACCTCCTCATCTGTTCTCACATAAACAAGATCAATATCACCTGCTAATACCTTCTCTTTGATGAAGTGATAATGTACCTCGATATGCGTTGTTCTAGCATGGAAAAAAAGGTTCCTTGCTAACTGTATACTGCTAAGATTATCACAATAGATAGTGATGGGCTTTTGCACTTCCACAATAAAATCTACAAGTAGCGTCTCTAGCCATGATGCCTCACATGATGCCATTGCAGCACCTCTATACTTAGCCTATGTACTCGACAAAGCAACAGTAGATTGCTTCTTGTTGCTCCATATAATAACTACACCTCCAAGTGAGAATAGAAAGCCACTAGTAGATCTTCTATATGGAGTACTACGAGCCCAATCTGCATCGGTGTATCCATGAACCTGCAAATCTACACTAGCTTCATAAAACAAGGCATAATTCAAAGTAGCACTCACATGATGTAAAGTGCACCTCAAAGCATCCAAATATGGCTTCTTGAGAACCTGGATAAACTGACTTTCAAGTCCAACAGTGTAGCTAAGATAAGGCCTCGTAATTGTGAGATATATCAAGCTTCCCACAATTTTCCTATACATAGTAGCATTTTCCAATGGTTCACCTGACGTAGTATCTAACTTCATATTTTGATCTAATGGCATAGAAATTGGCTTACAATCAGACATACAATACTTTTGCAACATATTCAAGGCATATTGCCTTTGCAAAATCCATATACTTGTTTCTGTATGAATAAACTCAATGCCTAAGAAATAGCGCAGCATACCAATATCTTTCATGTAAAATTCCTGCATAAGAAGTTGCTTTACCTCTTTGATGCTTTCTTCATTATCACCACTTAGAATCAGGTCATCAACATAAATAGCCACAATCATGATGCCATCATCATCCTTCCTTGCATATAGTGAATGATCTACATCACACATAGAAAACCCAATGCTGGTTAAGTAATCAACAATCCTTGCATGCCATGCACGTGGAGCTTGCTTCAGCCCATACAAAGCCTTCTGCAACCTGCAAACATATTCAGAATGCTTTGAATCTTCATATCCTTGTGGCTGGTCCATATATACTTCTTCGTGTAACTCACCATGTAGGTAAGCATTCTTCACATCCATTTGATGCAAAGTCCATCCTTTTGTTGTAGCCAATGCAACAAGTGTTCTGACAGTAGACATTTTAGCTACAGGGATGAATGTTTCCTCATAATCAATGCCATATGTCTGTGCATATCCTTAGCTACCGATCATGCTTTATACCTGCTTATGCTACCATCAGCATTATGCTTTACCTTGTAAACCCATTTGCAGCCTATGGGTTTCTTTCCTTGCGGCAATGGTACTAGCTTCCATGTATCATTCCCATAAAGTGCAGCCATCTCCTCATCCATAGCTTTTTTCCAATTTGCATTTCCAAATGCATCTTCAAAGCAAGAAGGTTCAGCATCTTGTATTACCTTTGTTGCACAATAACGAGCCATGTAACTATCATATGTCAATCGTTGCACTCAATTCCGCATCCTCCCAGATCTTCTTGGTCCTGGGTCACTTCTCCTTGTATCATCTGCATATGCCTTTCTTACTCTTGGAGTCTTCACAGCTAGCAATCCAAGTTCCTCATCAAGACTCTTTTCTGAACCGCTTGAATCTCCATCAGCATCTTCAAAACCTGCACATGTTTTATGACCAGCAAAAAGTTTTTCTTTACCTTTCTTGGATGTATTTGATGAATTTGCTAGATTAAAATTTCCACGTAATCTTCCACTCCATGGATTTGAGTTGGAACTATTTCTTGGTGATGCATCCAGTCCACTCAAAACCTGAGATTCTACACTTGATTTTTTAGCATTTTCTTTGTCATTTGGTTCAAGACTCAATCCTTCTTTGGCATCTCTATAGAAGCTTGATATTTCATCAAATACCACATCTCTGCTCACCTTCACCTGTCGTGTGAGTGGAATATAACATTTATATCCCTTTCCTCAAGGGAGTATCCAATGAAGACGCATTTTTCTGCTTTTGGATCAAGCATCATCCTCAACTCATCTGGAACATGTACATTTGCAATATAGCCAAAAACTTTCATATGTGATAAGTTTGGCGTTTTACCTCCGAACTTCTCTTCAGGTGTAACTTGATATAGAGCAATAGTTGGAGTTCTATTCATGATGTATATAGCTGTATGCACACCTTTTGCCCAATAACAATGAGGCATATTCTTTTCAACCATCAAGGCTCTTGCTATTTCTGTAATATGTCTATTTTTGTGTTCAACAACACCGTTCTGTTGTGGTGTGTATCTGCATGAAAACTGACTTTTAAGAAAATGGTCAAACTCATTTGACATGTATTCACCTCCTTCATCAGATCTTAATGTCTGAATATACTTCCCTATCTACTTTTCCACCATAGCTTTAAAATTTCAAAAGTGAGTGAATACCTCACTCTTCTCTTTCATGAAATATACCCATCCTTTCCATGTATGGTCATCAATGAAAGTAACATAAAACCTATAACCGCCCATAGATATGGTCTTTGCAGGACCCCAAACATCTGTATGTACTATTTCTAGCAAATTCTCACTAACATACTTGTCATGTGGAAACGATGATCTTGACTGTTTACCAAATTGACATGCTGCACTTACCTTTTGCATCTCTGAAACCTTGAAATTTGGTAGTCCATGAACGATCTCCTTTGACTGCATCAGATTCAACCTTTGTAGATTAGCATGTCCAATTCATTTGTGCCAGATATCTATATCAGCAATGACTCCTTCACCTTTTGCAAACATGGCTGCATTCATTTAAGGAACTTTCACATTTAAGGTGAACATCCTACCCACTTTGTTTCCTTTGGCGATTAATCATCCTCCATGTTTGTATTCTTCTACATACCTGACTTGTAATCCCTGGTCAACCATTTGTCCAACAGAAACCAGATTCTTTGTTATGTTTTGAACATGCAGCACATCAACAAGATGTTTTACCTTCCCGTCCTCTATAGACAATGCTATGTTTCATGTATGCTCAATAGGATGCAATGTATCATCACCTGTTTCAACATATCCAGGAACTGGCATTTTCTACAAACTACTAAACCATTCTGCATGACTGATCATGTGATTTGAGGCACCTGAATCAACATACCATACATTATCATTTGATTTTGAAATACCAATAGACATCGTATTCATCATGTGATGTTGAACCATGAAAAACTTCTTAGAATCATCTGCACTTGTGGATGCATAGTTGTTTTGCTGCCTTCTGTTATTTTGATTCTTCAATCTGCAATCATGTTCAAAGTGTCCAGGTTTACCAAAATTCCAGCATCCTTTACTATCATTACCTGAATCATTTCTTTGGAAATTTTTGTGGCTAGGTATTGAAGATGTTATGTGAAACTCTTAAAGAACCACATGAACCATTGCTTATGCTTTTTTACAATTAAACTTTTGTAAAACTCTTGATGACTTGGAGGAATCCTGTAAAGCCACTAAACTCGTGGAGTTAGGAGAGATAAAGCTACGAATCATTTTGGTGGAATGACTCCTAACTTGGAGGAGAACTTTTAGGTAAAACAAAGTTTGAATTTGAATTCAAACTTGGAGGCAAAGCATCTATAAAAAGGGATTGTAATCTCACGACCAATAAGAGCAAAGAGTGGAACAATGGAAGATCTTTGATTACACAAAGAACTCTCTTACAAAGCTCAAATCTACAACAAGCTAACCTCAAAAATGAGCTCTCCAGCCCTTTTTATAGGTTTTTGAGTGGTTTTGGCCCTGTCCAGACCTAGTGTCCAGCCTAGTAAAAAATTAGGTTCTAGGGCTTATTTGGGGGCTCAAACAGAGTCTAAAAATTATGAAAATTGGCAGGGTGATACTTCTAATACTCTGCAAGCTGGAGGACTCCTCGGCTTGAACAAAATGGAGTTACAAAAATGGAAAATGGTATTTACAATGGTTTAAGTGATAAAAATCACTATTTTTATAGAGATTCCTTCTGAAAATTTGACATGTGCTTGTTGGAGCTCCCTACATGCTCCTTCTTCTTGTGTGTCCACTTCATTGATGAGCTTCCATGCTTGTTCTTGACCTTGACTACCGACAATGGAATAACAAAGTCAAGAGAAACTCAGATGGATCCATAAACAGGTATAAAGCTAGAGTTGTGGCTAAGGGTTTTACACAAACCCAAGGAGTTGATTATGAAGAGACATTCTCACCTATGGCCAAAATGCCAACCATTAGGGTATGGTAAGGCTGAATGCATCAAGGAATTGGAATATGTACCAATTAGATGTACAAAATGCTTTCCTCAATGACTGGATTTCAAAGGAGGTTTACATAGATCAACCTCCTGGCTATGACGACCCAAGAAAGGTAACATATGTATGCAAACTAAACAAAGCTCTTTATAGATTGAAGCAGGCACCTAGGACATGGAGCCATAGGTTGACTACATAACTTCAAGATCAAGGATTCATCATCAGCAAAGTAGATACTTTTGTGTTTTTCAAGAGAAGTAATTCAGAGGTGATATATCTATGTGTGTATGTTGATGATATCATATTTATAGGTAGTGATGCCAATGGCATCAAACACATCAAGAATCAAATGATAGAGGAGTTCAAAATCAATGATCTAGGATCACTAAAGTATTCTCTTAGACTTGAATGAGTTTATACAAATTCTAGAATTTATATTACTCAAAGGAAGTATCTGCACGACATGTTGAAAAAGTTCCACTTGGAGAATGCCAAGATAGCTAGCATTCCTACGGAGGTAAATCAAAAGTTAAGTGCTCATGATGGTGATTTTCTTGAAGACATTGCAGGATATCAAAGCATAGTAGGAAGCCTAAACTATGCTACATTGACAAGGATTGATATTGCTTATGGAGTAAGTGTCTTAAGTCAATTCATGCACAAACCTAGAGCACCTCACTTGGAACCTGCCAAGAAGATTTTGAAGTATCTCAAGGGTACTCAAAATCAAGGTTTAGACTTTCCATATACTTCAGATTTGGACATCAAACTATACTCAGATGTAGATTAGGCAGGTTGTAAGGATGACAGAAGGACTACATCAGGTTATCTCTCTTTTGCAGGTGATAATCCCATTTCATGGTTTTCCAAGAAGCAACCTATTGTTGCTTTATCTTCAACAGAGGCTGAATACAGAGGATTAGACAATGCTACACAAGAAGCCATATGGATCAGATTGCTATATTTGGATTTGGGACTACACTCTAACTCACCAATGATCTTTGGTGACAATACTAGTTCTTTGCATCTTGCAAAAAATCCTATCTATCATGCAAGAACCAAGCATATAGAGGTTCACTACCACTATGTGAGAGAGAAGCTATTGAGCAAGGAAATTCAACTTGCATATGTATCAACTAATATGCAATGTGCAGACTTATTGACCAAAGCACTTGATGGGACTAAACTTTACACGTTTAAAAGTATGATTGGATTGCAAGACATTCAAGAGGATTGATGAAGAAGACCAAGCCAAGATGTTTGGCTTGAGGGGGAGCTATTGGTACAAATGCCAAGCCTTCACACTTGGCTAGGTATTGAAGAAGTTATGTGCAACTCTTGAAGAACCACATGAACCATTGCTTTTGGTTTTTCACCATTAAACTTTTGTAAAAGTCTTGATGACTTGGAGGAATGTTAAAAACCACTAAACTCGTGGAGTTAGGAGAGATAAAGCTACAAATCATTTTGGTGGAATGACCCCTAACTTTATGCATCTTAGACTCATTGAAAATGACATCACTACTTGTGATCACTGACCGTGTTTCAGGATCCCATAAGCGATATCCAAATTGTCCTTCTTGACCATATCCAAGAAAAATGCATTTCTTTGACTTATGTTCCAACTTTTGTCTAAGATTCTTGGGTATATGAACATACGCTTAACACCCAAAAACTCGAAGATGATCATAATATGGTGGCTTCCCTATCCATAACTCTTGTGCCACTTTTAGACCTTTGGCAGTACTAGGTGAAAGGTTAATCACATGAACTGTAGTCAATACTCATTCTTCCCAAAAGCCTTTTGAGAGGTTTGCATGATGCAACATAGAAACTACTCTATCTTGAATAGTTCTATTCATCCTTTTAGCTACACCATTCTGTACTAGGGTATAAGGAGTTGTAAACTCTCTACGAATCCCTCTAGACTGATAGAAAAGGCTGAAATCATGTGAGGTATACTCACCCCCATTATCTGAACGTAAAGCCTTAAGCTTAGTTCCTTTTTCAGTCTCAATTGAAGAAAGCCATTTTCTGAAAGTAGGGAATACCTCATCCTTCAATTTGATAGGATATACCAAGACGTTTCTAGTAGCATCATCTATGAAAGTGACAAAGTAAAGAGAACCACCTAAGGACCTAGTGGGCATAGGACTACACACATCTGTATGGACAAGATCTAAAGGCTGAATTGAAGAGTCAATGTGCGTTCTATGCACATTTTTGGTTTGCTTTCGATATTGACAATGCTCATAAAATGAAAAATTAGAGAAAGATAACACAGGTAAGTAGCCAGAATGAGAAAGATTTTCCATTCGAGTACGAGATATATGGTCCAAACGACCATGCCAAATACAAGCCATAGGTTGTTCAGTAACAGCTCATAAGTGTTCTTTCTATTATACAAATAAAGGATAAAGTGAGCCAAGTTTGATTCCTTTTGCAATAACCATATTGCCCTTTGATATACAAAAGGATTGAGCATAGAAGACTACCTTGTAACCAAGGTCATCAAGTTGACCAACTAACATCAAACTACGTGATAACTGAGGTACATGGTGTACATTATGCATAGTAAACTTTGAACCATCAATGAATTACACAACCACATCTCCAATCCCCACAACATCACACTGGTAAGAGTCCCCATGTCTCATGGTACCAAGAGACTTTGCTGCATAATTAGAGAACCATTCTCTGTGTGGTATCACATGGAAAGAAGCACCAGAATCTAGCAGCCATGTGTGGGAAAGAGAGTTAGCCATAAGTGCCTCAGTTTGCACAGTACTGTCAAGTGTCAACACATCAGCATCATCAGAAATAGCATTAATTTCTTCAATCTTCACAATCGAAGTAGATGGTGTAGGTAACTGTTTAACATGCCCATCAACATTCTGTCCTTTACCTTTTACATTCTTTAATGCATAAGAGTCTTTCTTCATATGTACTTTCTTATGAAAATAATGGCATTCCATATCCCTCTTCCTTGATTTACTTCTACTCTTATTCCATTGACCATTCTTTTCCTTTTTCTTGCTCTTGCCATGTTGCTCATTCTTTCCTTGGTAAGAATCATGAACATTATATGCATCTCCACTCTGAGTGCCAACCATAGATTTTCTAGGAATCTCCTCACTCAAGAGTGCCCCACATATGTTATCATAGACGAGTTTACCACTAGGTGCGCTATTGCTAATAGCTTTGAAGAATGTATCCCATGATGATGGCAGGGCGCATAACAACAATACTGCTTTCATCTCATTATCCATATCCATTTTCTAAGCCTGTAACTAGGAGAATATAGCATCAAACTCATTTAGATGAGCAACAAAACTATCTGTGTCCTTCATGTGAAGGTTATATAATTTTCTCATCAGATACACTTTATTTGATGCCGTCTCTTTTTCATATGTATTGAAAAACTTCTTCCAAAGCTCCTCTGCACTTTCACAGTCTAATACTGTAAAGTAAACATTATCTGCCAGGTGCAAGAAAATGGTAGACCTGGCCATTTCATCTAACACATCCCAATCATCTTCATCCATGTCAGCAGGCTTCTTTGAAATCCCATTTACTAGATTCCATTGCCTCCTTTGAATCAGCACATCTTTAATCTGATTCTTCAATAGGGCAAAGTTTGTGCCATCAAATTTTTGGATCTCAAAATGGTCTTTGTCCTATAAGTTATAAATCCTTCTCGAAACACTGACACTAGACCCTGATTCAGCAGATGTGCCTAAGACCTCTGATGCCATGATGGTAGAGAAGTGGATAGAATGATAATGGAGCTAGAAGAGTCCAAACACCAATGAATAAGTGTATCAAGGAGTAAATTGACCACTATATAGTTGGCTAAACCAAAAATTTGGAAAAATTTTGCCAGAGTAGCCTCTACAAAATGAGCATATGATCAGTGTCAAAATATCATAAAACTGCAAGTACTGACATGTTTTCCTGCATAGTGAATCATTGAATCCACTGCATATAATCAATTACCCAACAGAAGCCAACTAGGCTTATCGAGCACCTACGAACAACTATCATACATCTCCTATGGTGAGGCTGGGTAAGTCTTCCACCTGCATCACCAAAGAGACCCCGACATCTCGGTGTCTCCCAGTTAAGAAAACCTCACCACGACCCTCTTTATCAAACGTAAAAGGCTTTATGCAAAAACGTAACTGCTATATCAATGACCACATGGACATACATAAGCGGTATCCACAGAAGCATACATGGTGTGTATGTGCTCAATATATGCAGTAAAATGACACTAAAAGGCTGAATGCATAGCCCAAAAACTAGCCAACAACACCTGCAAGTGTCTCTCAACTATGACGTTTTAAACTAAAAAAACCTACATAAATTTGCAGCAGCTGCTCCCACCAAAACTGAAAACCTTTCAAGAAACCAGTAGTTTTACAAGTGTGGCTGAAAACACATCCCCAAAGGTTGATATTTATTGTCGGAGAAGTACAAAGAACACTCTTCTTGATGTTCTTGGACCTGTGTGAAAAGAATTGTGCAAAAGTACTCCAAAATGGCTCCAAAAGACACCCCAAAAATGCTTCAAAAATAGGCTTTGAAAGCAAAGAATGAAGCTTTGAGGGACCAAAACATGTTCAAGGTAATGCCAACCTTAGTCTTTTCCCTTCTTCAGACACCACAAGAGTGTAGGTTAGTGGCAAGAGATTTCCATGGTTAAGCGAGCTCTGGGGGAAATAGTACTGGGATGGGTGACCTCCTGGGAAGTACCGAGAACTTGACTCGGTGACTTGGATGACAAGGTATGCAAGGGTCTATGCCTTGGTTGCCACCTTAGTCGTAACAAATGCGGTTGAACTTACAGTTTGTGACTCACCAGGCCACTATATGTTTTATTAACGAACATATACAAAGAAGTGTCCAGTGGCCATTTGACCTTTCACATGGACATTAACGATAACATTGTGCCTTCACTTGCTCATTGTCATCATACTAGTCCTCATGTCTCCATGGATTGAGATTTATGAGATGGATCTCCTCATGTTGGTACTTACCATTGTGCTAGAGTGACAATATATATATATGACTCACACAACCATCATAGATTTATTCAATTTTTTAAATCCTTGGATCGAGTCAATGAGGTTAGCCTTTACTTGTTCCGTTCAAGATCATGTTGATGAGGGGTGAATCCATTACCTAATTTTGATAACTATTTAATATTTCATGATTTTGGTATGATTGGAAACTCTCAACACTACCTCTATATTAGGGCCTTGAGCTGCCATAGACACGTACTTGTCTTTCTTTTCAACACACTTTCTTGATTTTCCTTAATCACATACTTTACACTTTGATAGCATACTCGCTTGGAGAAATATACGCTTTGAGAAATATATAGGTGTTATCCTTTTCCAACTTTATATGGATTATGCAATATAGAGAAAATTGGAAATTTTGTAAACGTTTTGGCAAAACATTGATATGTTTAGTAGATGGATAGATATTGAAAGATTTGATATGTTTAAGGAGATGGACAGACATTGAAAGATCTGGGGAGTGTCATGCAAGTCATTAGGGATTTTTTGAGAAGATTGAGAAAATAAAAATATGAACTCAACACTTATCTTCTAAAGCTCAATGTTGTTCATCTAAACGTTTGAAGAATGGATCATTTTCATTTGTGTGTAAGTGATATTTTAGAGGAGTGGCAAGATTTTAGTGTAAAAACTCTATGCCATTTTAATATGCATTTTTATTTAATGTTAGAAGGCTTCCAATTTGAAGATGGAACTTTCATTTTGGTTTTGGATTTCATGATGGATGAGCAAACCATATTTTTCCATGTTCATGAAATGAACATAATTTCTAGGTATGATGCAAAAAAAAAGGATCTTCTAAGGATGAAACTTGCAAATACATGCCTTCATGCCATGGTCATTACTATCCTCGTCAATGAAGATGTGGTAGGTAATGGTGATTATTACGATATTGAAATCATAGTATATATATTTCGAATGCATTTGAAAAATGAATATGGTTGTTAGATATGCTCAATATAACTCTACCAAGTGACCACAAATGATCTATGGTTATCCATGTTGTAAGGCCCCCATTATGAGGAGAAGCCATTGTGAGAGCCAAAACATTTGTGGAACCCTAACTTTGAAGTTAGATGAGTTCTATGTGTGATTGTTCATGATAATAGATGATCTTTGTGAGCCTAACCATTAGGCTAGGTAGGACATAAATTTTGATGCTATTGGGGTGCCATTCAAGATGAAAATAAAGGCTTATGGTGCCATGTAGCTTCCCCATAGAACCTTAATGTGGGGAGTGCAGACCCCTTCTATGGGGTATGGGGGGCCTATCCCCCCGGCCTATAGGACAGAGATAGTAGCACTTCTGGTTGTGGAGATATTGTGGAATTGTATATTTTCAAACTATTTTGTATCTCTCGACTATTTTTATATATATAGACTCCCCTTGTAAAAGTTAAAAAAGCATGGTCTAGGCTGATCTTTGCATAGCATAGTGCACTTGCAAGCCCTTCATCTAGAGTCTCTCTAGATGGACATCTAGGCTTCCCATTACGAGTGCATGGGTGGATAGCACCATTGTTGTAACTACATTATGCTTGCAAATCTGAGAATTTGAGTTCTCTATCTCTCAGTCTGAATCTATCATTGTTTAATTTTTCTCTTAACTTTATCTACTCGTCTATTCCACTATGCTATTAGTTTCTTACATGGTATCGCAGCTCAAGAGGCTCTGAGTGGTGTAGAAGAAAAAATGTAGATGGTGTAGAGGTTTCAATGACAAAACAAAAAAGATGTCAACTGGTGCATCATCATCAAAGATTGGGAATCAAGGTGGTTTCTCAAGAGAAGTTGGTGGAGCACAACAAGGACAAACAATGATTTTGGAGCAAGACAATCAACAATTGACGATTATATGAAGCATAGGAATGAAGACTTGAAGAAAAGGTTGAATCCTAAGAGCATGAAGTGAAGTAGAGGTTCAGAAAGAGATGGTCTATATACACATGTATATTAACTTTGTAAATACTTCACAAATAATTGAAGTAATGATGAATCGAGACTCGTATGTATATATACACTTGTATATAGTTGTGATATATATGAGAGATGAAGAATATATGATATAGAGAGGATTAAATCATAAGAAAAATAAGATCTATCCATCAGATGTAAGATGAGTTGTATTGAAGCAGTTTTCTGAGAATCGCTCATCGATCTTTTCTCCATTTCTCCTTCTCTGCTTGATCATTTTAGAAATGCTTTTGTATGTTTCTATGTCCATAGTTAATGTATCTATGGTCAAGTTTTGAGATTCCAATTGCAAACAGGCTAAGAGAATTGTGAGTAGGAACATTTGTATGTGCAAATGTATTAAGTGATTCTTGAAAAAGGTGCAAATTCGATGGTCAATGATTTGATCAGATCTCAGCGTAGAGTGTAAAGTTTTATAAAAATAAGGAATCAAAATCGAAGTTGATTAAACGGGTTGTAGATTGAGAGAAACAAGTAGTTAAAGTTGCATATGTAATAGTCGCCTGTAGAGAAAGCCTGTTTTAGACATAGGTTTACTTATTGAAGTAAATATGAAGTTTTATAAGTTCTTTTGAAGAGCATTTACTTGCAATAGCTATGTAAACATTAGAGGAGTGGTGTGACAAAGTTTCATAGAAAACTTTAACCATTTTATCATTCAATGGAAGAGTTTTGTGAAGCAGACTTTCTTGAGTGAACTTATAACTCACAGAAGTAATAGAGATTCATAATTTGGTAAAGACTTCCAAAATTAATGAAGATTTATTGCTATTCTTGATATAGAGGTGTTCTAAATTCAAGTGTAGCTTGTCTTTTGGAGATTAGTCATCTCTATCAATAGTATCAAAGCAGGAACTAATAAAATTGAAGGGAAGAAGGACCTCAATTGTTGCAGACATACAAAATTCAACTTTTGAAGATTCAAAAGAACAAAGTTTAAAGGAAAAGCTAAAGGAAGACACACAACAGTAGTCAAAAGGATCAAAAGGAGTAAATTTCGAAGCAAAGGCACATACATTACTCATAAGGATTGAAGATTTGATAATACAAGTAAAGAAAGAATGGGAGACTACATACACACTCATATTTTATTGGAATTTTTCTTGGGCACAATAGCCATGGAGGAAAGCCATTCCGAGTGTACTATAGGAACAATGACTCCAACAGCTTCCATTTTATCAATCTCTATTTGCACTACTTCCACATATCTAGGATTCATTATATAAATTTTTCCTCTTAGTGGTTTTGCATCCATGACAAATGGGATGATGTGTAGTCCTTAAGATGTGGGAATTCCTACCAGGTCCTTGTAATTCCATGCAAAAATGTCCTCAAAATTATATACAACAGCGATAACCTTATATAAAAGGATAAGTTCTAGCCACAAACATGTTCTGAGCAGGACCGGCTTTATTTCATCAGAATCTCCTAAATTGACTTCTTATACATGTTGTACTAACTCATTATCATCAATGTGTTTGTTGTTATAATGTTTACCTTCAAATAATTATTTGGAATATGCACAAGTTCTACCTTGGTGTTGCTAGTTGTGTTTTGTAGCCAACTTGGTTGTATCTCATCAATGGGCAATGGATCGAAAGAGTGTGAACCATTTTCTTTCAATAGCTTCCACCATTTTGTATTGCCGTTATACTCCCCTTGTTTTGCTCCATCTGTCACTTATGTGTTGAAATTCAAGCTCCAGCCTTAGAAGCATATGGAATTTTTGGATGGTTGACACTTCGAGCAATGTGAAGCAAGAAGTCAATCACAAAAAATTATGTTCAAATTTCAATTTGAAGGCTCCATATATAATATGATGATTACACACTTCCCATCATGTTTATATTATGTAGATTTGCATCTATAGGACTTCACATGAAATTTTGGTTTTCTAAAAATCCATGCATTCTCTGGTATCATGTTGTGGGAGTCTATTTTAGTTGATGGAGAGATTTTTTTAACTGAAACACTTTACCTTATCAATGAGGAACCTCAAATCCTAGTGGCTAATACACATATACCTACTTTTTGAGGTCACCATTAAGAAATGGCAATTTAATATCCAACTTGTACATGCCACTTACAATGAGCACTTATAAATAAAAGTATATGAATTGTTCTCATCGTAGTTATTGCTGCAAAGGAGTACTCAAAATTTTTCTAAATTCCCATCATATTCATACTTCATTTTCTAGATCCATTTAGCGCTTATTACCTTATTCTTATGTGGTCTATCCATTAGCCTTAAGTACCATTGTGGATGATGTTTTTCCAATTATTTCCATTTGTGTCCATCTTTAATCATGCATTGGTTCCTTGAAAGTTGTTAGTTCCCTAGTCTTGTCCATTATCTTGGACATCACTCCTATGTTCATTGACTCTATAAAGTCTTTACATTTCTCCTCTATTTTTACATCAACCTGATATATATGTTCCATGTTTAGATTTTTTTATGCTAAAAGATGCGAGTGAGCCTTCTTGCTACAAAGAGGCTATGCAGATAGAGGACTATGTCAAGTGGGAGTGTGCCATGAAGAGTGAGTTGGATTCTATTCACAAGAATGGTACTTGGGATTTAGTACCTTTGCCAAAGGGCAAGAAATCTTTACCATGTAAATGTGTATATAAGCTGAAATTCACATAAGATAGTGCTTCTCCAAAGTATAAAGCATGACTTGTTGCAAAGGGTTTTAAGCAACAACATGATGTTGATTTTGAGGAAATTTTCTCTCCGGTGGTCAAGATGACTACCCTCTGAATGCTGCTTGGAGTCGGTGCAATGGAGGACTTAGAGCTAGTCCAAATGGATGTGAAAACTACTTTCTTGCATGGAGATCTTACAGATGAGACATATATATGGAACAATCAGAGGGTTATGTAGTTTCTAGCAAGGAAATTCTAGTTTGTAAGCTCAAGAAGAGCTTGTATGGACTTAAACAGGCCCCTAGACAATGGTATCAAAAGTTTTATGCTTTTATGAAGTCTCAAGCCTATTCGTGAAGCAATGAGGATCATTGTCTCTACACAAAGAGATGCTCAGATGGAAGCTTGATATGTTTGATACTTTATGTTGATGATATGTTGACTGTTGGGAAGTCCTCTTATGACTTGTCAATTCTCAAAAAGAAGTTGAGTCATATATATATATATATATATATATATATATATATATATATATATATATATATATATATATATATATGACAGACATATTTTTGGCATACGCATTACTCGTGATAGGAGTAAAAGATGCATATAATTGTCTCAAAGTGAGTACATATCCAAAGTACTTCACAGATTCAATATGCAGGGTGGAAAGGCATTGATTTCACATTTACCCACATATGTGAAATTGATCAAGGATGATTGCCCCAAATCAGATGAGGAAAAGGAATTCATGACCAAAATTCCCTATGAGTCCGTTGTTGGTAGTCTCATGTATGCTATGGTAGCTACGAGACCAGACATTGCATTTGTAGTGGGAGTTGTGAGCAGATATATATCTAGTCTTAGTAAGAAACATTGGGAAGCGGTCGAGATGATTTTGAGATATCTGAGTGGCACTAAGGACAAGTGTCTATGCTTAGGTAGAGGGAAAGCATCCATTATTGGTTACATAGATTTTGACTATGCTAGTTGTGTAGACAATCTTAAGTCTACATTAGGGTACATTTTTCATTTTGCTGGAGGTGCTATCTCTTGGAGATCTCGTCTTCAAGAATGTATAGCTATTTCCATCACAGAACCAGAGTATGTTGCAACAAGTGAGGCATGTAAGGAAGCATTGTGGCTTTCTCATCTTGCTTGTGATATGGGTTACCTCAGCACGTACCTCGTTTGCTCATTAACAGTCAGAGTGCCATTGCTTTGGCTAAGAATCTGGTCTATCATGCAAAGACCAAGCACATTGAGGTGAGGTATCACTTCATAAGAGATTGCTTAGCCACTGAGTGCATTATTCTTGAGATTGGTCACACTCAAGATACTATTGCAAATGATTTGACTAAAGCTCTACCACATGATAGCTTTCAACACTATTGTCACTTGATGGGGGTTACTTGATTCATGATCTTACACACTCACTTGTATACTGTGTAACATGACCATTAGGTGGGAATTATAGTTTGTATACTTACACTCAGGTATTCTTTATCATTCTTTATTTTTTCTTCCATGATTACTTTGGCCATATTGGCCTTTAGTGGGAGATTGTTACCCGTTAGTGTCCATGTGAAAGGCCAAATGGCCACCGGACACTTCTTTGTATAAGTTCTTTAATAAAACATATAGTGGCCTGGTCAGTCACAGACTGTAAGTTCGATCGCATTTGTAAGACAAAGAAGTATGTCTTCGTGCTCCCTGTGTGTTGTGTTTTCTGCATATTCTGCAGCCTATGTGCGGAGTACTGTGTGCGGCCTTAGGAGGTCCATTTTTCTACTTCAAGGATACCATCATGGAGCTCTTGATAAGGAGAGCGCACCGTGGTGCATCTCCATCAAAACCCTTCACACAAGTGTGTGAGTGAGAAGCACACTAGCATGCACACACACACACACAAGGCAAGAACAAAGAGAGGAACAATGAAGTGCTTTCTATTATCAAAGATCTCTTTTACAAAGCTCTATTCTCGAACAAGATAACCTCAAAAATGAACTCTCTAGCTCTTTTTATAGTTTTTGACTAGCTTTTGGCCTTGTCCAGTCCTAGTGTCCAGCCTAGTTAAAAATTAGGTTCCAGGGCTTATTTGAGGGCTCAAACAAAATAAAAAAACTATGAAAACTGATATGTAGATACTTTTAGTGCTCCTCAAGCTCAAGGACTCTTAGGCTTGAACAAAATGAAGTCTAATCTACTAGAAATGGTATTTACAATCTTTGTGCAGTGATAAAACTCACTTTTGATTGAAAATAAGTTCTGGAGAAAATGATGAAGCCTCTTCTATGCCACATTGTACTTGACTGCTCTATCTCCTCATTACTTGTAGGGCTCCCCCCTCTCTAGCATTTTTCGCCCTTGATAGACCTCTATTCTGTAGGGTGGTTGACGTAATATTGGATGACATTGGTGGCCAAGAGTCGTTTTCTTAGAGCCTTAATCCTTTTGCCAAATCAGCTTGCAATTCATCCCAATTGATTGCTATGGGAATATTTGGTTGTGGAATCATGCAATACTCTGAATACATAGCTTGCTCACATGCAAATAAATGAAGCAAGTGTGTTGTTTTCGGTGCAAACACTTCAGAGTGATACTCTTGAAAGCTTGCAGTGAACATATCTTCAAAGGTTTGTTTGTAACAGGCTGGGAGGTATTTGATATAGGCATGCCAGGCATAAGCTACTCTGATGCCTGGGGTCATGCTCATGTTGTACACCAAATCATAACTACTGTTTGTAAAGCGCGATAGAGCTACTTGTGGTGCCTATGTATTGCAAAAAGTCTTCAAAACAATTTGCATCATATTAAGAATTTTGAGCATCATCTGTGCTGCTACATCTTGCATTGGCTTCAACCAAGGGATTGAGTGGCATATAGTGGCCATCATGTAAGCTATAGAAGGTGGTCCCTCTGGTGGCACTATGTATGGATAGCTGAGCCATTCCTTGAACTGTTCATTGTTCTGTACTTTAATTGCAAATGCTTTCCAGGACCTGTGTAGGATGGTTCCACGTGCATAGCATTTCTAGGTAATTTTCTAAGAGTTTTTATTGCTAGGTCAATTGATAAATATTACCTTTTTGTGCTTCTGGTGGTAAGTCCACTGGCTGAAATTGCATCATTAATGTGAATTTCCTTCCTCTAATTCTCTTAGTTTCTGCATTATAATTGGCTAGAATTACAAAATATGGCACGTACTGAAGTTTAGATTTCATGATGAGTCACCTAGGTGCCAAGTGTTCTAAATAGTTGGATTGCAACATGGTTTCTTCTATGATTTGCATGGCTTGATTTTGCACCACTCTCTAATCTTCATGAGTGCGCCCAATGTCTTGCACTTGTTTTAACCATGGGGGTCATGGAGCTTCAAATGTATCTTCGCCTTCTTTTATTATACGTCCACCTGGAATGGGTTGTGGATCGTAGTCATTTTCAAATGTTTACTATTTCTTCTTCTACAGGGGCCTCCGGTGGGGATGGTGGTATTTTGTATTGTAATAGCCTCATTTTCAGTTTTGTACTTGTTTTTGTAGTTCATGTAGCACTACTAATTGAGTCATGATGGAAGAGGTGGATATGGTGGTCTATGGGACAGATGTAGTATCTAAATTTCTTTGCTATTGTAGTTGATCCATTTCTTCTGATAACTTATCATGGGCCTTGGATAGGCTAGCATAATCTTCCAGGATAATCTTGATGTTCTCTAGGGGCACGACTTGAAATTTTGATGGACTTATGGTCACCCCTCGTGTGCTCTCTGTTGTTGCTTCTAAATTTTCTTGATTTTGGAGTTATAATCTTCTATTCTCCTCATGGTCCATTGCAAGATGCCCTCTTAAGAGCACCATGTTGCATTGGAGTTTAGAGTTGTGTTCCATCTATATTCGTAGATGACCTTTAACTTGTTGCATGGCTTCTTGGTCTATGTTCTAAAACTTCACCTTGTTGGTATAGATTGATGGACACCTGAAGAAATGAAATGGTATTGCTAATCCCTGCTTTGTACCTGCCCTCTTTCATGCAGAATTTAAGCAAGTACTAAGGGCACAACAAGTTGAAGACATGTTCATGCAATATAATGCATTTGGACTAACGTTAAAGAACACAACTTTAACTTGGTTCCAACCATTGCAACAAAGGAAATTTGGAGACATCCATCACTTTTTAGAGTCATTCATCACAAAATTCTCTAAAAGTGGAATCAGGCATGACACGTCTTTGTTGATTCATAGTTTCAAACAAACCCCTCAAGAAATAGTTAGACTTGCAGGACGTAGGTTTAGGCAATATGTTGAAAGATGTCCAATGCAAGAGCTACCCTCACAGGCCAAGCAAGTGTCATTGTTTTTAGATGGCTTGTTGAGCTCTAAACTACGCTCCTATGTGTACTTGAAGGAACCCAGAACGCTAGAGCAATGTGTAAGAATTTGCATAGACATTGAAGATAACTTAGGAGACGAGTTGGAACTCTCAAAAGTCTACAAGGACTCAGATTGTTCCTCTCTAGCATCCACAAAATTTTCTAGCTCAATAGAAGATCTAGCCAAAAAAGTGGCCCAGAAACTAGGAGTTTCTAGCAAATAGATGCCTAGGTTAACAACAAACAAGCGTTGTTACACCTGTGGTGGTGCGAATCGACCCACACCCATGCAGATATGGGTACCCAAACAATGTATTATAGCTCAACCCTCAAGCCATGTAATATATACCCCTCAAAAATCTCTTCACCCCTGAATACCACCACATCCGATATCACTTTTTGACCCTCAACAGAAACATATCACCCGCTCACAAACTCTTAGGAAATGGATAACGAAGCGTATCCAAATGACTTCTTTGACCCCCTTATCTAACATTACTCCCATCCCGACTAAACAAGACCCTTGTAATAATTCACCCACACCTAAACCTTACACAAATCCACACACTATAACCCAACATCACTTGTACTAACACCTCATCAAGAAATGTATGCATCATCTGAAGCATGTAGGTGTCTAGAGACCTGCACTAGTTTCGCAACAATCATTCCATAAACCACATCACAACACTCAGCTACACGGGTTACACATCAGTTATGGAAAGGGATTGCGGTCTCACTTTAATGGGATCATAATTAATTTCCATACTAATGTGTTAATCTTTTGTGGCAGATCTGCTACACAGTTGCATCACTTATCATGCAGGCAGAAGGACCATCTGAAGCTGGCCCTAGTGCACCAATGGCAAATATTGGTGAACTACTAGCTGAGCCCCATCCACGGCTCAACCACCAGAATTTCAGGGCTTTCCAGGACCTATGCCGATTGACGACCCTCCTAGGGGTTATACTGAAAAGATTCATCGCAATTCTCATTGGTTTCAAGGTCTAGCAGGCCCATTGGCGGATGCAGATTTCATTTTTGAAGCCAACTTGACTTTTGATAACCGTACATGGGCCAAGTACTAATTTTTCTCAAGAGAATTCGAAGGACTACAGAACACAGAAGACTTAACGCATGTTTGGGCAAGAGCAGGCTTCACAGAATATTTCAGTGATCCGTTTCCTAAACCAGACTTCTACAGATGCTATTACTTAATTACCACTTTGACAGCTTCAGAGAACAAAGATTTTCCAAGAACATTCATTTTGCCGTCCTTGGTAAATGATCCGCCATATAAGAAGTTTTATCTGTCTAAAGATTTGATTAGAGCTGCTATTAAGATACATGGAATGCATACGCCGACAGAATGAAAAAGGCCAATTCCAAAGCCTATGAAACGTGGGATGTTACTAAGTGGGAAGATATTTCATCAATCACACCTGAGCTCTCTAAACCGTTGAGGATATGTATGCAACATTTCACATTTCCAGCTCAGGATCGATTCACCATGCCCCACAAACGCATTTGGTTTGGTTTACATTTAGCTTGTATTGGGCCACAAATAGTTGATCTGGCTAGCTGGGTAATTGATCAGATGTACTTAGCACAACATAGATGGGAAAGAAAGAAGGTAATCAATGGATGTTGCACTCTCACGCGCATTGTATATATGTTTTTAGCATACGATTTACCAATCGAGCGTGCAATGACAAGCAAGGAGCTGAAAGCATTCAAGGGGATAGTAAAGAAAACTAGGAAGTCTAGCAAAGGACGAGCAGGAAAGCGCATGAGAGGAACCATTCCATGCCTATAGGTCCCAGAATCACAGTCACCGCAACCCTCTCCAAAACAGTCTCCGACGGAAGCCCCTGTAACTGTACAACCTATTCGCATACGATTATCTCGACCTATCATTACAGAAGGAACTACTAGTGCAGTTACCTCACAGGCAACATCAGTTCAAGAACCTACCACCACTGTAGGAGAGGTTCCCACCACTATTGGTGTGGAAGCTTTTTCTTTTCCGATACCCAACATGGAAGCAGGACGGACGGACACAACATTCGATTTCGAGATGCAAGATGTGTTTTCAAGTGAGTTCCAATTTTTAGAAGGACAAATCTTTTCTCAAGAATATGAACGTCCAAGCTACCCGACCACTCCCCCGGATCAACCACAAGGACAAGTAGTGTCTAGTTCCAAGGAAGAAAGAACAGAAACCGATGAAGATGACGGAGATGATGAAGCCAGCCAGGGCACTCATGAATCCCAAGAAAATGTACAAACAAATGAACAAGGACAGCAAAGCGACACCCAAGGTGATACCAGTATGCATGAAGATGAAACCTGTGAAGCAGCAACTTATACGCTAGCCATCAAAAAGTTATATCGTACTATGGAAAAAGTTTGGGCACGTAAGAAGTTAACGGAGGAAGAGAGCCAAGCACTTATAGACAGGAACTTGTCTCAGGCAGTTTCGAAGAAGTATACATCAGAGGCTTCAGGGAACTTGTCAAATCAGTGGGATCCACCAAAGCCTTAAGATATTTTGAGAGGAATCCATTACCGCAGTATGACCCTCGTAGAGTTCGCTTACTAACCGAACCTGGTGAATACAATTCACATTCGTGTACCGACAGGAGCACAATCTTCAGAACAGGCCAGGGAAGCACGTCTCATCCCTGAAGGATCATTGGCAGAAGAAGATGTCCTCGTCGACTCCCCGCCCCACACTACTACTGTACATACCACCGTTGTGACCGAAGTACTCACCACCCCAACCGTTCCTCTTTCACCTCCCGTATCTCCAATCTCCCCTGTACATCCAATCTCTCCCAGACCATATCCACATCTTTGGATAGCGCTGTAGCAGAAGCCTTCTTTACTTCCATTCACCCAACAATTCCTGCACCCACCCAACCTAGTTTTCCTCCTCAAACATCCACCTTTCTATCCAGTCCAATTTTCCCTCCATCCTTCCCCACACCTCCAAGACCCCTTTTCCCATCCCCACCTCCATTAACCTTCTCCCTAGTCTCACCTCCCCGCCCAACTGCCTTTCCTCTTTCTTCTCTCCACCAAGTAGTACAAGAAAAACCCTCTATAAATTACCCTTCCACTTTTGTAAATCTTGTATTTACACCCACACACGCACCCACTCTCACGCCATTTTTCACAGTCACCGCACTTGATACCACATCCAACGACATGGATATATCACCGCCCACACCCCCGCTCACTTCATTCATGGCACTACCATATTAGGCACCTCAAGTTTTTCCACAATAACCATGGCATCCACATTCCCATCCCCATTTCCCTTACCCTTTGCATCAACACCCACACACACCACAACTCCATTTACTCCGTCACTAATATTATCACTCTCTTGGAACTAATTATCAGCAGCTGCAAAAGAAAACCAATGATTTACAGTCGCAACTCAATTCACTAACCATCGAGAATGCCTCACTAAACACCAAATACCAAGAACTACGAGAGGCTTATCATAAACTTGAACTAGAAAGTGAAGAAAAGATGAAAGAGGCTGTCACAGTTATCGATAACTTGTTAAGGGCACACACTATTCGCAATGCAACATTAACGAGAAACATGGGCTTACTCAGATGACACTTGGCCATAGTGAAAGAAGAGAACCAGCGCTTATAGGAACAAAACAAAGAAAATTTAGAAGTTGCCCTAGATCAACCCGACCAACCATTAAGCCCCAGCCGCTTCAAGGCCATGCCCTCAGAATCTATGAAAATGTTGCTAGATGATCATGTCAGATTCTTAGATGAGTATGATAGCATGAATGAGGAATATCAGAAGCTGAAAGAAGATCATAAACTACTCCAGTTACGCACCAATACCACAAGGACTACCAGCTCCTGCCGACCCATCTCCTGACATCCTAGAGGAACTCAACGCATTACGGGCCCAGGTATCAACTCTTCAATCACAGATAGCCGTATATGAAGCATCCCCCAGGCTAGACTCCCCACCGGAACTACCAACAGAGGAAGAAACAGTCACTATTCCGGTGGAGGAAACTTTTGAAGAAGCATATGAACCTCAACCCATCCCAGGCGGACGAGTCACGGCCGAAGGCCACACGACTTTCGAACTTCCAACTCCCGCATGGATGAAGACGATAGAAGAACTTGGAACAACCCACTCAGCAAGGGTAGAGGTGCAGTTACACGCCATGACAATGATTGAAGAACACATTTTACAATCCCCCTACTTTGCTCATTTGGCCCCTCGCAGATACATAGCAGGGCACGAGCTACAATACAAGCCTTAGTTTATGTTAATGGCAGAATATCAATTGGCCATAGAAAAAGAAACAGGCAAAAAACCCTCTCACGTGACACAGTTCGAGCCAGAAGATTTGCCAATAGATGCACAGCGCGGAGAAATCTTTCAACCAGATTGGCGCAAGAATTTATTACAAGAATATCCTGAGATGATGAGTACTTGGGTTAAGGCACCACTACACTTAAAATACAACCCATGTTGGGGACCAGTGCCAGGTCGCCGCTCTTGGGAGGCATTTTCTATTAAAGTACAGAACAACAAGCAATGCCAGGATTGGCTCAATTACCCATCCTTCAGGCCACCCACAGGACCACCAACAGTTGGATACATGATGGCAACAATTCGTCACTGGCTCCCTCGTATAAAACATATGGACGATATAGCAGCGCATATGACTGTCAAAATCTTTGACATGATGCAAATGGTTTTCAAAGTCTTCCGTCGCGTCAAGGCACCCCATGTGAACACCCCAGGTTTCGAGCATGGCAATCTCGATTTAGCTTATGACATGAGTACAACCCCATCGCTCCGGGTATGTTATGCCTGGCACTGTAGAATCAAATACTTACCGACGTGCTACAAGCAGACCTTCGAAGAAATGTTCACAACCGGTTTCTGGGAATATCATTCAGAAGTGTTCATCAGCAGGCCTACACATCTCTTGCAATTATTGGCCTGTGAACAGATGGTATATTCTATGCACTATCGACTCCCACCACTGATGAACCGCAACCCATTGATTGGGAGAAACTCGAGGCAGATTTGGCCCGAGGCATTGGAATATCAGAACACACCCTCGCTCAAGACCTCCTACAGAATTACATCCGATAGATCCCGCAACAAGGTTTTGTCGAGGACGACAGAAGCGAGAGGGAGGGGGTGTTGGCAGTAGCCAGAGGCATAGAAGACGTGGAAGCATGTGAAGATAGAGCATAACGAAGAAGCAGGGAGTCAGTCGAATCATTTTTTCAAAGACTTATATTTTATAAATACTTTTCAAAACCTCCAATAGTGATTTTCATCACCATTGTAACATATGTAACATAAAAAAACCCTTTTTGTAATTCATAGCTCCATTTTGTGCAAGCCGAGGAGTCCTCGAGCTTGAGGAGCTTAGGTAGAATGAGCGTACCAATTTTGGTTATTTTTAGACACCGTTTATCCTTTCAAATAGCACCTAGAACCTATTTTTTAACTATGCCGGTCACTAGATGTGAAACCGGTCAAAACTAGTCTAGAATCTATAAAAAGAGCTAGAGAGCTCATTTTTGAGGTTAACTTGTTTGAGTAGAGAAGAGCTTAGAGCTATTTTGAGCTTGTAAGAGTGTTCTTGAGAAATAGAGTTGATTTCCTACCTTCCATTGCGTCTTGCTTGTCTCTTCGTTGTGTGTGTGTGTGTGTGCATCTCTATGCTTCTCTCCTTCACTCTCACTTCATCTCACATTCACGATCTTCATATCACTCCTATCTCTTTCGCGGATTCACATTAAGGAGGTGGAGCTTGTTAACGTGGTTCTCACCACTGTGCTAGAGCAACAAAGTGAGAAGAGTTGTGTTTGAGGATACTAGTCCTCCGGTTAGCATGCATAAAGATGTTGCACAAAGGGATGTTCAAGAGAATGTCCATTCAGATCAATCTGCACATATTCCTATTTAGCAACCATTGAGACGTTCGACACGTGTCTATATTCTCCTAGGCCCCCTAGCTTGCTCTTCTAATATATTGTGCTTATGATTCTTGTCATTGTACAACTATTTCACCCATCCTCACAATGCTTTTTTGGTTTGCATGACATTAGGTTGGTGTGAGATACCCCAACCAATTTCATATAAAGATGCTTCCCCTTCCTATAAACGAGATGGGCTTGGGTCAAGACCAAAGTGTACGATTTTTTCACTTGATGATATAGTAGAGGCATTCTCCTCTATTGTACATGATTATTTAATGAAAATCAAATAATGGATCACTAATATTTGTTGCACTTTTTAGATCATACATTCGATAAGATTAGTTCTCTTCAATGTACCCTCATAGTGTGATAATATTCAAGCAGAGATACTGCTTCTAGTGTTTGTGTAGTGTTGCGAATCAGTGCAGAGATGGCAAGTGCTGATGGAATGAGTCAGATTATGGGCAATATGTTGGATAAGAAAAACTTCCATGCTTGGAGATTCAGAATGATAAGTTTCCTGATGGGAAAAGGTTACTAGAAGTAAATTGAAAGAGAGAATGAAAATGCTCCATGGTTACTAGAAAGGAATCAGACAATAGACGAGTTAAGAGCATATGAGGAATGAAATCAAGGAGCATAAAAGGTAACATATTGGCTATTTGTTAGCATACATGATTTCATGATTGGGCACATACAAGATGCCAAGATTGCAAAAGGGGCTTGGAACAATTTGTTCACATTTTATGAGACCAACACAAAGGCATGAAAATTGCAACTCAAGAACAAGGTGCATACATTATAGGAAAAGGTCATGTCGCTTAGTGACTACACCCTAAAAATCAAAAGCATATGTGATTCACTTGCATATATTGGTATGAATGTAGATGATGATGATAAGGTGAAAGTCTGCCCTTGTGGTTTAGAAGTTGCATATAAGCAATTGAGAACATCTATTCACACGAGGGAGAATATTATGAATTTTTTGATATTTTGAGACAATTAATGACACATGAAACCCTATAGAGCATACAGGCAACATAGCACTATTTATGGAGCATGAGAATGTAAAACATCTTCTTGATGTGCTACATGTTCCAAATATAAAAAAGTATCTAGTTTTTATTGCCAAGGATTACAAGTTAGGTTCAATCCAGGTGGGTTATATGTAGAAGAGTACAAACAAGATGGAAGATTGATTGCCAAAGGAAACAAAGTGGGTAGGATGTTCACCTTGAATGTGACAATTCTTGAAATGAATACAACCATGTTTCCAAAAGGCACATGAGGTATCGCTGATATAGAGTTTTGGCACAAACAAATGGGACATGCAAACTTGTAGAGGCTGAAATTGATGTAGTTTAAGGAGATTTTCAATGAACTACCAAATTTCAAGGTTCTAGAGATGCAAAAGGTTTGTGCAACATTCATGAATGTCCCCACTTGCAACCTTTTCCCTTTCATAATGGTAATGGCCCTCAATATGCTTGTTCCTTGCAGGATACATGGGATTGTTAGCAAGATGTAGGCTTGACATGTTATCTCCATACACTAGAATAGGTCCAAGTTGTATGACAAAATCTTTGAAGAGCTTCTTAAGCCACATTGCTTCACATGTAGTGAGGTCAAAAGCTTTCTATTCAGCCTCTGCTAAACTCAATGCAACTGTGGGCTGCTTTTTGCTCATCATGAAATTTCTTTTGTACCTAGCATGAAAAAATAGCCAAAAGTTGAACTTCTATCATCAACACTCCCTGCCCAATTTGAATCACTACATTCTCTTGCCTGAAGTTCTTCATCATACCTGTATAGCAACCCATGAGTAATTGTACTCTTCACATACCTTAACACTCTCTTTGCATGATTGAGGTGTGTATCTATGGCTGCATAGATGAACTAAGATAGAACTTCAACTATGTGGCACAAGTTAGGCCTTGTGAGTGTAGCATAGATCAATGATCACACAATGCTAATCTATAGTGTAAGATCTTCTAGCTTCTTACCATGTTCCTTGTTGAACTTTACATTTGAATCCATAGGTTGAGCTATTGATTTGCAATATTTCATGCCAAACATAAACAACGCATCTAGAAGATACTTATTTTGAGAGAGATAGATATATTCCTTCCCATAGATCAACTCAAAACCAAGAAAGTAATTTAGCACACCTAATTCTGAGATTTTGAACTCTCTTCCAAGCTTCTCTTTGATGGTCCTTATACCTACATCATCATCACGTGTCACAAGAAGATCATCTACATATATGCATATCAAACATATCTTGTCATTTGTCTTCTTCATATACAAGGATGTATCTGCATCACTTGGAGAAAAACCACATCTCTTCAAGAAGTCTACTAGCCTCTGATTCCAAGCCCTTGGGGCTTTCTTTAGCCTATACAAGGCCTTCTTCAACTTGCAAACATAGCTAGGATGTTGTGGATCTACATATCCTTGAGGTTGTTCCATGAACACCTCTTCTTGTAACTCACCATTCAAGAAAGCATTCTTTATGTCCATCTTGTTGATATGCCACCTCCTTGCTGCACATAAAGCTATGAGATCTCTAATGGTAGCCTTTTTCTCCATAGGTCTAAAATTTGCCTCATAATCCACCCCTCATGGCTGTGTGAAGCCTTTGGCTACTAGTCTAGCCTTGTACCTTCCCAAGTTGTCATCCACATTCCTCTTGTCCTTGTACAACCACCTTTTTTAGACTATCTTCATGCCTTCCTTCTTGGATACTAGTTCCTAAGTGTTGTTTTCCTTAAGAGCTTTGAACTCTTCATACATAGCCTTCCTCCAATCTGTTTTGGTCTTTGCTTCCTCATAATTTTTTTTCTCTTGATCTACAATGACATTCATCATGTATGCATAATGTTTTTCCATAAAAGAAGCATATATATACCTTCATGGGGGTGCCTTCTTCCTTGTAGGCCTCCTCTATTGACCTTTAGGATATCTCTTCTTGAGTCTATTGAGCTTTACATTAGGAATAATGACCTCCTCAAGCTCTTCCTCGTCTGACTCCTCTTGAGCTTCCCTACTCTCATAGTCTATTTCTTGTAACCTTCTACACTTTGAAGTAGGGGGTGATCTTTCATAACCACAAGTCTGAGAGTGATCATATGAGTGTACCTTAGATGTAGAAGCATCTATTCCACTTATTGTGCTTTACTTTTGAGGTTGAATCTGCACATCAAAGTCTACATACTTATAGCCTTTCTTCTCATTTGAGTAGCCAATGAAAACACATTTCTCACTCTTGGGCTCTAACTTTATTTTCACTTCACTAGGAAGATGAACAAACCATACACATCTAAATACCTTGAGGTGCTCCATGATTGGTTTCTTGCCATAATGGACTTCATGTGGAGTCAACTTGTGCACACCACCTATTGGAACATTGTTTATCAAGTAACAAGCTCTATTCACAGCCTCAAGCCAATACAAGAATGGTAACATACCTTCATTTATGAGACATCTAGACATCTCAACCAAATGCCTATTCTTCCTCTCTGCAACAACATTTTGTTGAGGGGTGTACATGCATGTAAAGTGCCTGTTTATGCCATTTTCTTGCAAGTACTTTGTGAATTCCTTGGAGAAATACTCTCCCCCTCCATTTGACCTTAGTGTCTTTGTTGTATATTATTGAACAATGCATTGTTCACGTGTTATATTATTAATGTATTAATCTGTTTTTGATGTTTTTGATATAGCAGCTGAAGGTTCATGAGGAGCGTGCAAAGCGTGAAAGGGCGGATATCAATAATCTGAATAATTATTATTTAGCTTGTAAATAAACCTGTGTAGAAGGTTCTATTGTTAGAAAAGTAATGGTTAGAATAAGGGTCGTTGTAGATCACAATTTCTGTTATTGCAAAATAGATGATGATTGGCTTTAACACTTCCACACTTGAATCTGCAAGTAACATATCTATCCATGATGCATCACATGTTTTTGTTGCAACATACTTAGCCTCTATAATTGAAAAATCAATAATGGGTTGCTTCTTGCTTCTCCATGTTATAGCTCCACTCCCAAGTGAGAATAGAAAGCCACTAGTAGATCTTCTATGTGGAATACTACCAACCCAATCTACATCGATGTATCCATGAGCTTGCAAATCTACATGAGCTTTATTTACGACAATCTTGTATATAGATCCTACCACCTCTTGAGGAGTTGATCCCATGCCTAGTGGTAGAAGAGGTTGCCATAGGAGACACATCCAAGAAGGATAGTCACTCACAAGTCCTATATGCTAGCAAAGGAAAGGGCAAGAATGTCAAGAAGGGGAAAGGTGGAGAAAGCAAGTGGAATCATTCTAGCAAAGAAAGATTCAAAAGGAGATAGCAAGGTGTCATCCTCAAGGAAGGGAAAGAATAGCAAAGGAAAGAACAACCCTCATCAAGGTAAAACTTATTTTATATGTGGTAAGTAGAATCGTATTTCTTCAAATTGATGGTTCAAGGATGAAAAAGGAAAGAAGGAGCATGGGAACTATGTTAAAAAACTCCAAGAAGGATGATGAGAAGGGGATCCTCCTAGCCATGCGACATGGCTACACTAGTGGCCCCAAGGATAAAAAGTGGTACATAGACTCTGGATGCTCTAATCGCATGTCTTTTATGGAGGAATCTTTTGATTATATGCAAGTCCTAAGCTCAAAAGGTTGTGTGGAGATAGGAGATAACATTAAGCATCCCATTACACGTGTGGGAGATGTGAAGGTAGGTGAAGGTAAATCTATCAAGAATCTTAAAGATGTGCTCCATGTTACATCTATTTCCAACAACCTTATCTCTATAGGACAGATGGTAGAGAGGTAAATGTAGTTTATATTTGATACAAAAGGGTGCATGGTGAAGCAAGGAGGCAAGGTCATTTCCAAGGGAAGGAAAGAAGGTAGATTTTTCACACTAGATGTTGCCCCTACACACAATAAGGTATGTTATGAGATGATTGGTAACAAAAGGATTGTAGAGATTGATCTTTGGCACAAGAGGATCGGACATATTAATATTCCCAAGTTAAGAAGCATTTTCAAAGTAGGTTTAGTGCAAGGACTACCAAATCTTGAAGGCCAAGGTCAACATGCATTTTGTGATGCTTGTCAGCTATGTAAGCAAGCAAGGAAGCCATTTCCAAAGATTGAGTATAGATCCTCTAATCTCTTGGAGCTTATACACTCAGATGTAGGGGGTCCTAGAAGAGACGCCTCATTTGGAGGAGCTAGGTACTTTGTCACTTACATTGATAAACACTCAAGAAAGGTATGACTATAAGTTATTAAGCAAAAATCACAAGTGTTTCCATGCATTCAAAACTTTAATTCCCTTTTTGAGAAATAATCTGATGCACACATCAAGACTGTTGTCAGGATCTTGCTCACGCGCATACAGGGATTACGGATGCTGAAAACACACAGAAAAATAGACGCAACAAGAGACGACACAAAACGCAGTATTGGGTGCAATCTCCCCCCATGCACTCTGTTTCGACAGTCCACAGAGTGCATGTATTTATAGGAACTTTTGATTACGTCGAAAAGAGTGGTTACATGAGAGCGGCTTAATTCTTGCATAAGGAGTTTCTTCACCTCTTTAATGCTTTCTTCATCACCTCCTAGAATCAAATTATCAACATAAATCGCCAAAATCGTGATTCCATCATCATCCTTCCTTGCATATAATGAATGATCTACATCACACATAGAAAATCTAATGGTGGCTAAGTAATCAGCAATCCCTACATGCCAAGCATGAGGGGCTTGTTTAAGCCAATACAAAGCCATTTGTAACCTGCAAACATATTCTAGCTGCTTTGAACCTTCATACCCTTGTGCCTAGTCCATGTATACTTCCTATAACACACCATGTAAGAAAACATTCTTCACATCCATCTGATGCAAGGTCCATCCTTTTGTTGTAGCTAATGCAGCAAGTGATCTGATAGTAGACATTTTAGCTAGAGGGTTGAATGTTTCCTCATAATCAATGCCATATGTCCATGCATATTCTTTTGCTACCAATCAAGCTTTTTACATTCTTATGCTACCATCAACATTGTGATTTATCTTGTAAACCCACTTGAAACCTATAGGTTTCTTTCCTTGTGGCAATGGAACCAACTTCCATGTTTCATTTTCATAAAGGAAGATGCATAGTTGTTTTGCTACCTTCTATTATTTTGATTCTTCAACCACAATTATGTTCAAAGTCTCCAAATTTACCACAATTCTAGCATCCTTTATCTTCATTACTTGAATCATTTCTTTGGAAATGTTTGTAGGCTCTTTGGCTCCCCCTACCTCGAAAGTGTCCTCTACCTCTTGCATGATTTTGATGTTGAGCTTGGTCTTAGAACTAGGTTTTCATTTAGAGTTTCAGTCCTCACCAAGATTCTTTTCTTCAGTAACCAGCATGGACATGAGATAAACAAAATTTGGAATATTTTCTTTGGTCAGAATAGAATTTCTAAATTGCTTATATGTAGCTCCTAAACCACAAAGAAACACTTCTACCTTGTTATCATCATCTTCATTCATTCCAATAGATGCAAGTGACTCACATATGCTTTTTATTTTCAGAGTGTAGTCACTTATCAACATTTCCTTTTTCTCTAGCAATGTAGCTTGTTCTTGAGTTGCAATTTTTGTACCTCTGTATTGGTCTCATACCATGTGACCGAATTGCTTGAAGCCTCTTTTAGAGTCTTGGCATCATGTATGTGCCCAATCATGCTATCATGTATGCCAATAGATAGACATTGCATTACCATTCATGCTCCTTGATTCCATTATTCATATTCTCTTAACTAGTCCGTAGTCTGATTCCACTCGACTAAATATGGAGCATTTTCGTTCTCTCCCTTGATGTACTTCTAGTAGCCTTTTCCCATCAAAAAAATTTGTCAGTTTGAATATCCAAGCATGGAAGTTTTCTTTCTACCTTATCACTCATAACCTGACTCATTCCATCTGCACTTGCCATTTCTATAGCAATTTACACCATACAAAAATAGTAGGAGTACCTCGGCTTGAATACTATCACACTGTGAAGTGATAGTTTGATCTTAGAAAAACACAGTTTTCATGTATCAATAGTACATGAAATCACTTGAAACTCAAGATTTGGAATATCTAAGTGTTGTCGAATAGAATGAAAGTTATATCTTTGCAAACTGACCTAATTTTTCCATGGGCCCCACCTTGCTAGCTTGAAACATAGGTCGAGATGGGCCTTCTACCTTCATGCCAATTTGAATAGGAATTTGAGGTCATGTGTGAATTGTGCTTTCTCCACACCTTCTCATGTACTCTTCACTATGGACATTCTCCATAAGCTCTCTATAGCCACACTGGCTTTGATACGTGCATGTCATGATGAAAGAGACAAGGAGGAGAGCTCACTCACACATTCTCACACTCAAAGAGAAGCACACACATAGATGGAGGTAAGGAAGAATGATCTTCTTCTTCTTATTCTTGTACTACATAAAATGAATATACAAGAATGGTGTAATACAACAATACAACTAGTGCAATATATAAAGAACAATACATAATGAAAAACCTAATGTCCATGTATGAGTGAACTAGAAAGACTCAAGTATGTCATCACTCTAGGTAGATGAATCTATTAAAGCTCACTAAAGTATCCCTGCCATATACCGGCGTGACCACTATACATATCATGGAAATGAAAAGGTGATACATATCATCCTTGATCATCACATGTTGAGCTTGATATCTCAACACATAACTCCAATAAATTGATGATTTTAGGGCTTTTGGAAAAAGTTCCCAAGTGTTGTTCTTGTCAATTGCATCAAGTTTACTTGCATAGGTTCGTGCCACTCAGTTTGTCCTTGAGCTTCTTTGTAGTTGGAAGGCCCTAGAATCTCTTGAATCTAATGCATCAATGCATAATTTACATAGTGACTTTGTTCATGTTGCTGCTTTTCAATGAGCCTTTGAGACCTTCTTGGATGGTGAGAAGTACTTTCCTCTACGTTTTTATTAGAAAAGATGGTGTTCCCCTATGAAGTATAGATGGGTGGACTTAAACTTGCAATTGGATCTTTCGTTGAGTATTTCAAAGCTTCAATAAATATGACATCTTTTGAGATCGTGATGTTCTCAGATCGTACAATCTACAAGCTTTAGATTATTCGGTATAGCCAATGAAGGTTTGTTTCTTTGGCTTGGATTGTAACTTGCTTTGATGTTCCTTTGGCACATGGACAAAACCTTCACTTCAAAATTCTCTAAAGTAGTTGACATTGGGCTTGCATCCATAATAGGCTTCAAACGATATCTTATTGTTTATTGCACTTATGAAGCCTCTATTGATTATGTGTACCACAATGTGTATTGCTTATGTCCAAAACTTGAATGGTAATGCTTTTTTGTCAAGCATGGTATGTGCCATTTCCATTACATGTTGAATCTTTCTCTCTGCTACCCTGTTTAGAGATGAAGTGTGAGGTTGAGTGACTTGCCTCTTAATGTCTTTTTGCTTTAAGTAGTTTTCAACTTCATCATTGATAAACTCACCACCTCCATCTGATCAAATAGTCTTAACTGACCTAGATGATTTATTGTCAACTTGATATATCCATTCTCGAAACTTGGAAAAAGGTATCTTGCTTGGACTTCAAAACGTATACCGAAATTTATCTTGAGTGGTCATCTACTAGAAGAAAGAAGAAGATGGATCCACTTAATGAAGGGGTATTCATGGGTCCATAGAGATCCATGTGAACTAGGGCTAGAGGGTTTCTTGCTTGAGTGGAACCCTCCTTGAGAATGGGAGCCACATGTTGCTTGCCTTGGGTGCAAGCTTGGTAGATATCATGTACTTGCAAGACCTTGGGCAATCCCTTAACCATCTATGATGTAGAAATTTTGGTTAAGTATGAGTGCGTTTGTACCTCTAGTGCCAAAGACTAGAAAGGGACTCTGGACATAAGAAACATTATAGCTTGTACAACCCTTTGTCTTCATGAATTCCTTGTGTGATAATGTCCTTAGTTGTTAGGTCAATAATCTTACACGTGCTATCAAATAACACTTGTTTATCATGGTGAGTGATAACATTAACTAAGAATAGGTTCATAGACAAGATTGGGACATACAAGACATTGGATAAAGCTTTACATTCCTTGCAATGATTGGTGATTTGAACTTTTCATTTTCCTTTGATCGGGAGACTTTTGTTTTTGCCTAAGTATACTTCACCAGTGTGATCTTTGATCTCTTGGAAGGAGTTGCCATCTTTGCACATATGAGATATGGCTCTAGTGCCAAAGATCCACTCTTGAGATTAACTTGAAGTAACTAGGGCATTGACTTCTGTGGAGATAAATAGTTCTTCACTTGAACACTGGGACCTATGCTAAGAGGATTTAGATAGCTAGAAGCTTTGGAGCTATTATTCTTTTTGTAGAAAAATTTGTCAAGATGCCCTAGTTTAATGCAATAATTGCAACTAAACCTCTTTGATGCATTATTGAAACCTTGTTTAGATGTGCTTCTAGAGTTGTGACTAGCATGTTTTGCCTTGTTCAAGGGTCCCTTGGCTTTCATCGTGGTTTCTTGTGAGGACGCCGACTTCGCTTGAGAGTCCTAGAGGAGCAGAAAGCATCAAACTTCCTCCCAAGTTAATACTTGGATGCAATTTTAAAGGGTGGTTACAAATACTTCATAGGATCTAGGGAGCTTATTGATAAGTCGAATGGCCATCTCCTTGCTAGAAACTTGTCGACCACACAATGCTAGCTTGCATTCATAACCTTCAAATGTGGCAATAACTTTAGTAATGGAATTTTGGGGCCTAATTGATAGGTTGCGAAATTTGGCCTCTAAAGTGTAGCTTTTTTATGGATTCTTGTCCTCATAAAGATCTTAAAAGGTCTTCTAAGCATCATGGGACCTTTTGTAGGACATAATGTGGCCTTTGGTCAATTCATCACAATCTAAAAGTAAGTCGCCAAAAGCTCTCTTGTCTTTGACATTCCATACATTTCAGGCTCCTAGATCACTTTCCTTGTCTTGCTCATGCTTGATTCCTTCAACTACTTCATATCATAGGTTGGTATAAAGGTATATTCTAATTGTGTCCTTCCAAAGATTATAGTCGTTTGCATTTAGTCACTCATTATTTGGTATAAAAAGCAATGTAAAAGAGGCTAAAAACCATTCACTTGAAGACATTGCATTCAAAATCATTGACATTTTCATCGTTGAAAATAAGTTACAAAACTTGAAAAAATGAAGCAACAGTGAGTCGTAACAAATGAGAACTATGTCGTAAAAATAGAATACCCTCGTCAAAAATAAAGAAAATTGCATCTTATGTTTGAAAACCCTTTATACTAGTATACACATATGTAAAAAATCAAGTGAAAACATGTGATTTTTTTGATATTTTTTTGTCATTTCTTAGAAAAAAAAGAGCTCAAAATGTGGCCAAAATTTCACTCAATTTAACATTGACATGTCCAAAATCTACATAAAAAATATAAAAGTGATAAAAAAGATTATACAAAAATTAAACATTGAACATGTTTTCAATGGTGGATATCCGATAGTTATTCAAAATTGCTATAGAACATGGTTTTATTAAGCAAAATATTTTGGAGCATTTATATAAGCACTAAAAATATTATGGATTTTCAACTCAACTCACAACTTTCTTGATCTATGTCTACACCCCCATCATCTGATGCACTTGATTCAATCTGAGACTATTGAGAGCTCTCATTTTCTTCTTCTATATCCACAAGAGCTCTATCTTCATCCAAGTACATACCAAATTCTATAGGATCATGCATAAATCTTCTTGTTTGCCTATGATTAGTTGTACCACATACATCTGGAAGCTTTTGCTTTATCATATTGATGGTTGCTTTCCTCAAGTTCCCTGTTGTTGAAGCTCAAGTTCAAGGACAAAGCATGGAAGCACATCAAGGAAGTGGACACACAATAGGAAGGAGCAAGTAGGGAGCTCCAAGAAGCACATGTCAAATTTCAGAAGAAATCCCTATAAAAATAGTGATTTTCATCACTAAAACCATTGTAAATACAATTTTCCATTTTTTGCACTCCATTTTGTTCAAGCCGAGGAGTCCTCAAGCTTGAGGAGTATTAGAACTATCATCCTACAAATTTTCATAATTTTTAGACTCCGTTTGAGCCCCCAAATAAGCTCTAGAACCTATTTTTGACTAGGCCGGACACTAGGTCTGGACAGGGCCAAAACCACTCAAAAAACTATAAAAAGGGCTGAAGAGCTCATTTTTGGGGGTTAGCTTGTTGTAGATTTGAGCTTTGTAAGAGAACTTTTTCAATCGAAGTCCTTCCATTGTTCCACTCTTTGCTCTTACTTTGTGCACGTGTGTGTGTATGTGTGTGCATGCTTGTGTGCTTTCACTCACACACTTGTGCTAGCACTTGCTCATGGTCTTCATACCAGTCCTCATGTCTCCACGGATTGACATTTATGAGGTGAAGCTCCTCACATTGGCACTTGCCATTGTGCTAGAGTGACACCAAATTTGGTGCCGTTGCCGGGGAGAGAGCTTGGAGGACGAGCGTGTGATGGTAAGACGTAGAGTAACAACCTTGGAAGGTAAAAAAATCACCATTTTCAGTTCAGTTTTTGAGTTTTTCTTCTCCTTCATCTTCATCATCATCACCATCTCCACCCACCTTCATATTCTAAGTTTTTCCATTTTTTAGAGTCCATTCACCTTGCTTTTTACTTGTGGTTATGAGAAAGAGCCTTAGAAAGGGTGCATAACTGAAACACTGAAGAAATAGTACCAAAATAGCCGAAAATCAAGTGAACAGTGCCGGACATGACATAACCTACGCCAAGTATTGTGAGTGCAATATCACGGGTTTGAAGGGAGATTTGGCATCTACAGACACATAGGGTGACAAGGAGGACACAAGGTAATCATATTTGCAAAACTTTTTGAATTTGGACTCCAAAAAATCCAAGTATCGTGTTCTCCCGCGGTTGAGTATCGCGATATCTGGATATCGTGAACTCCTGTGGTCGAGTATCGTGATACTTAGGCTTGTGAGATATCAAGTATCGTTGAGGAAGTTCTCACGATACTTGTTACATATCGTATATCGTGAAAGTTTCTTCCGCGATACCTGGGAGATATCGTGTATCGCTGAGTATTTCTCGCGATACTTGGGGCATATTGTGTATCGTGGAGCTCTGAAGGCGATATTTGGTGAGTATCGAATATCAAGAGATTTTTCTTGGTTGAATATCAAGTATCGTCAAATTTTTCTGCGACATTTGTTGAATATCATGTATCGTGAATTTCTTTTCTCGATACTTCTTCCATATCGTGTATCGCTGAACTTTTCACGATACCTCACAGATATCGAGTATCGTTGATTTGGCTCTAGCGATACTTGTGCAATATCGTGTATTGTTGAATTTTACTCGTGACACCTAGCACATATCGTGTATTGTGAGATTCTTCTCGCGACGTCTGTGGGATATCAAGTATCGTGGACCTACTCCTGTGTCAAGTGTCATGTATCGTTTGGTTGAGATATCGTGTATCATGGCAAGGCAAGTATCGAGTATCGCCTACTTCAAGTACCATGATACTTGCTAAGTATTGTGTATCTCCAGTTTTGTAGTAATCCCAAAGAGGTCCTGTTTCCCTGTTTTAAATCCCAGAACCCTGAACCGGCATAATTTTCTCATACGAAATCCGTTTGATGTGATTTTGGGTTTGTTGGAAAGCTCGTGGGGACTAGGAAACCAAAGAGCTCCAAAGGATTTTGAAGAATACCAAGGGGAAATTTTGAACTAGAAGACAAGGCTTATGAACCTAAGATCTGGCAGACACTTAGGCAAGGATAGACAAAGCATTAGATCATCTAAGGCTAGTGTCAACCATACAACTAAATCTTGGGCACAACAACTAAGTGGTTATCCCTACGTGCTAAGTTCTGACACAAGTGATTCGGAAATGTCTTTTAGCATGGAAAGACCCACACGTACTGTTGGTGCATTTTACCCAAGCCTACATGCTTGATATATTTGATATCATCCTCATTTGTAAGTCACATGAGTAGTCATGTGAACACCTCTTGTAAAAGAGCTCATTTTTATCTCTTGTAATTTGAAAAAGAAAAAAGAAAAGGATGGCTTACCTCATCCATGATGTAAAAGCAATTTCGTGGATCCAACTACAAAAATCACGAATTTTTGAGCTGAGGGAATCTCTCCTAACTTTGCGATCACTTTTAGGTGGAGCCATTCGAATTCTAATTAAAAACTCCCTCCAAGAATAGCTATAAAAGGAGCAAGAAGGAAGAGGCGATTAGCAAGCCTTGTACGTGACCACTTCATGTCATTTTGTAGAGATTGAAGAGCTTACTCCATAGCTCTATCATTCTACTCCCATTGTCCAAAGATTCATTGCCAATGTGGTTGTAATCATATGTGAATCTATACATTTATTATCACCTACTTCTCTGTTTTGTTCTCTAATATACTCACTCAGAGCAGTACCTTCAGAAGGTCATATCTCGCGTTCTACTGCTCCATTGTCAGTGTTTTAACCTGCGTTCGATAGCTCATACTGTCTACTTTGTACTTATACATTTTCAAGGTCATTGGATAAATAGTTTTGAAGATATCTGCAATTTACTGCTCACTGGTCTATCTCTGCAGAGCCAAGAGAATGGTGGGCATGTTCCAGAAATTGATAAATCTTGTTCTCAGTGCTCAGTCCATCATCTGAAGTGTTTTAACTTGGATTCGGAAGCTTGCTAAGTCTATTTGCTATGACCAAAAGGAATTTTTCTAGTTCTTTCCAGGTTGAGAGCACTCTTCATTTTTTCCAGCAGGTGTATGTCCAAAAATAGCAAGTTTTGGGAGCTAGTCATTTCGCAACTAGTCTGTCTTGACTTAAACTTTTGGGATACATGTTCCAAAGTACTTGGCTGATATTTTGGTGGATTTAGGAAGCTTAAAGGGTGTACTAATCAACTCTGAAGTCTCAGTTGGCTGGTGTCAAGCTGGTTGTAGCAGCACCTACTCATCTTTGGATTGCATCCACCATCTCTCTTCACAGTGGTATCAGAGCATAGTCAAGCAACATGGGAGATGGATTTCCATCAACAATTGACAAATTGGATCGAAACAACTATCCGGCATGGTCTCTAAGGATGGAGGCTTACCTTCAAGGGAGGAATCTATATGGATTCATATCCGGAGATGAAGCAATGCCAACCATGAGGAACAAAGGGCAACCATCACATGAAGAAGTGAAAGGACTTTCGAATTGGTGTTCGAAGGATGCACTTGCAAGGTCCTATATTCTAAACTCAATCTCTGATTTTCTTTTACCTCATGTCAAGGGATGCAAGACATCAAGAGAGACCTGGAATGCACTTGCTTCTTTCTTCTCTTCCAAAACTCGAGCAAGGAAGAACCAATTGTGGATGGAGTTCACAAAAATGAAGGAAATCCCGAAGCAAAATGTGACTGATTATGTCACAAAGATGAAGGAGATTTCCGACCAACTTGGAAGCATTGGAGAGGTAATTGAAGAGGAGCAAATCATAAGACAAATCATGAATGGAATCAAAGCAGACGACAAGTGGGCGTCATTCATAACAGCCATGGATTTATACATGGATATGCATGTACCCAACCTCAACACACTCATGGGCCAACTCTTCACCAATGAAGCAAAGATTAGCAAAGGTGGTGAGTCCTCAAGAGGTAATCAAACTTCTGCCTTATATTCTAATAAAGCTAAGGTCAAGGACAAGTCAAAGAATAGGAAGAATGAAGATGAAGGAAGCTCTTTCCAAGCAAAATTTGCAGGTAGAGGAAGAGCTAGAGGAAGAGGCAGAGGTGGACAGCAAGGCAGGGGGAGATTCCAATCATCTCAACCTTGCAACATATGTGGCTTATCTAACCATACTACTGAAGAATGTTTCACGAACCCGAGGAACTCAAGAGGAAGACGATTCAATAGAGGTGGCTATGGATCAAATAGAGGTAGATACAATGGAGGCTACAACAACAACAACTACTACAACAACAATTACAACAACAACAACAACTATCAAAGTGGCCATAGAGGAAGAAGAGATTACAATAACTATGCAGAGGACCAAAGTCATGAAGATTCATTATTGATTATGAATCTATCAACAAAGAGGGGTAAGGATGATGATCACATATTTTACGTTGATTCAGGATGCTCGAACCATGTAGCAGAAAATGTGGCTTTACTTTCTGATTTGGAAGATCCTCATAACAAGCATGAAGTGCAGACAGGAGATGACACAAACCACTCAGTGGAGAAGATAGGTAATGTGAAGACATCAGATGGGAATATGAACCACTTAAGCAAAGTCTTGTATGTCCCTAAAATTACCAAAAATTTAATAAGTGTTGGAGAGATTGTTGAAAAAGGATTGCAGGCTAGATTCAATCGATTTGGAGCATATGTTGAAGACCCAAGGCAAGGCTTTTGAAGGATTGCCAAAGGAGAAAAGACAGGAAGGCTTTTCACTTTTGAAGTGGAAGATACAAAGAACATAGCTTTGTTTAGCTATGGATCTCAAACTCTTACAGAGTTGGAGATATGGCACAAAAGGCTTGCTCACATTGGTGAGAGGACACTCAAAAAAATTTGCAGGGACCAAAGTGTACTTGGTTTGCCTAATATCACAAGGCAACACATGATTTATAAGTGTGAAGCTTGTCAACTCGGCAAGGCTCATAGACAACCTTTCAATAAGAAAGGATATATGTATCAAAATCCTGGGTCCAAGTAAGGAGCCATCTATATCAAGCTCAAGATATTATGACAGTGTCTTTCATAGATGATTGTAGCAGGTGGACCATTCTGTTTTTCATGAAGCACAAGGATGAAGTGTTTAATTGCTTTAAGAAGTATATTGCTCTTGTTGAAAACCAAATAGGTAGGACTTTGAAATGACTCAGATCAGATGGTGGAGGAGAATACTTCTCTTTTGATTTTGATGCCTTCTTGCATGAAAGAGGCATTAAAAGGGAAGTCACTACAAGGTATACACCCGAACTCAATGGTGTAGCAGAGAGGAGGAACAGAGCTATTGTCGAAGCTGCAAGGTCCATGCTCAACGAAAAGGGATTGCCGAACTACCTATGGGCAGAGGCTGTGTCTACAGCCACATATCTCATAAATAGACTTCCATCTAAGTCACTAGATGGAACCACTCCATATGAAGTGTGGAATGGAAGAAGACCTAGTCTAGAGCATTGCAAAATCTTTGGATGCTTAGCCTATGCTCACATTCCTTCTCAAGTAAGAGGGAAATTGGATCCCAAGGCAGAGAAGTGTGTATTTATTGGTTATGACCAAAACCAAAAAGGATATAGATTGTAATCCAACCAATAAAGGATTTTCTGTGAGTAGAGATGTAATTTTTTATGAAAACAAATCATGGTTTGATGATGACAGGAAAGTGAAGTTGCCATATGACTTGGATGAAGATTTTCCATCACTTCAACCAAAGGAGCCAAAGCAGATTGAAGAAAGTGATTCGGAGATTGACCTAGAAGACTTGGAAAGACTAAAGCTATGGAAGAACAAAGGTAAAGCAAAGATGCAGGTTGCTACATATGGACCCGAGAGCTCACATCAACCACTTAGAAGGTCTTCGAGGGAGAAGAAGAAACCAGAGAGGTTTTGTTATGATACTTCTTTGGTCACCAAGCACTCAATCTACATTGCAAAGGATTCAACCAATGAAGAACCTACCACATTCGAAGAAGCACAAAGCAAGAAAGCTTGGAGAGATGCAATGGATGAAGAAATGGAAGCCTTGAAGGAGAATGACACCTGGGAGCTTGTACCTAACAAGCCATCTATGAAGGTAATTGGATCTCGATGGATACACAAAATCAAGAGGAATCCAGATGGAAGTATAAATAGACACAAAACAAGGTTAGTTGCTAAAGGGTTTGCTCAAACCCATGGTATTGATTATGAGGAGACTTTCTCTCCTGTTGCAAAAATGCCTACAATTAGGGTTCTCATAAGTCTTGCTGCATCTAGAAATTGGAATCTTTATCAACTTGATGTAAAGAATGCTTTCTTGAATGGATGGATTTCTGAGGAAGTGTATATGGCACAACCTCCTGGATATGAGGATGCACATCATCCTAACTATGTATGCAAACTAAAGAAAGCTTTGTATGGATTGAAGCAAGCTCCAAGAGCTTGGAATTTTAGATTGGTGACTTATTTGCAGGACCAAGGATTCAAAGCTAGCAAGGCGGATACCTCTTTGTTCATAAAGAGGAATGGATCTGAAGTGATCTATTTATGTGTGTATGTTGATGATATTATTATCACAGGCAATGATCTTGAAGGAATCAAACAGGTAAAGAGTCAAATGAAGGAGGAGTTCAAAATAAGTGACCTCGGACCACTCACTTATTTTCTTGGATTAGAGTTGATCTACACAGATTCAGGTATATACATCACACAAAAGAAGTATGTCCATGACATGCTCGTCAAGTTCAAGATGGAAAATACCAAGTGTGCAGGTACACCTATGGAGCAAAATCATAAGCTTAGTGCGTATGAAGGAGATCCAATTGAAGACATCACGAGCTATCAAAGCTTGGTTGGAAGTTTGAACTATGCAACACTCACAAGGGTGGATATATGCTATAGTGTTAGCATATTGAGTCAGTTTATGCGTAAGCCGAGAAGACCACATATGGAAGCGGCCAAGAAAGTCCTCAAGTACCTAAAGGGGACCATGAATGAAGGTTTGTTCTATTCATATACTTCAGATATTGAGCTAAAGGTCTACTCAGATGCAGATTGGGCCGGATCTAAAGATGATAGAAGAAGCACATCCGGGTATATATCATTTGCAGGTTCAAAAATCATTTCTTGGTCATCGAAGAAGCAACCAACCGTGGCATTATCTTCTACTGAAGCGGAATATAGAGGTTTGGCTAATGCAACTCAAGAAATCATGTGGTTAAAGTCTTTGTACACAGATCTTGGACTTCATTCTTCAGCACCTCACATTTTTGGTGACAACACAAGCTCACTACATCTAGCAGCTAATCCGGTATACCATGCTAGAACCAAACATATTGAAGTCCACTACCATTATGTAAGGGAGAAGCTATTGAGCAAGGATATTCAAATATCCTATGTCTCTACAGATATGCAATGTGCAGACAAGTACCTTCAGAAGGTCATATCTCGCGTTCTACTGATCCATTTTCAGTGTTTGAACTTGCGTTGGGTATCTCCTACTATCGAACTTTTACTTATAAATTTTTAAGGTCATTGGATTAACCGTTTTGACGATATCTGCAATTTACTGCTCACTGGTCTATCTCTGCAGAGCCCCGAGAATGGTGGGCATGTTCCAGAATTTGATAAATCTTGTTCTCAGTGCTCCGTCCATCATTTGAAGTGTTTTAACTTGGATTGGGAAGCTTGCTAAGTCTATTTGCTATGACCAAAATGAAGTTTTCTAATTTCTTCCAGGTTGAGAGCACTGTTCATTTTTTCCAGCAGGTGTATGTCCAAAAATAGCAAGTTTTGGGAGCTAGTCATTTCGCAACTAGTCTGTCTTGACTTAAACTTTTGGGATACATGTTCCAAAGTACTTGGCTGATATTTTGGTGGATTTAGGAAGCTTAAAGGGTGTACTAATCAACTCTGAAGTCTCAGTTGGCTGGTGTGAAGCTGGTTGTAGCATCACCTACTCATCTTTGGATTGCATCCACCATCTCTCTTCACAGTGGTATCAGAGCATAGTCAAGCAACATGGGAGATGGATTTCCATCAACAATTGACAAATTGGATCGAAACAACTATCCGGCATGGTCTCTAAGGATGGAGGCTTACCTTCAAGGGAGGAATCTATATGGATTCATATCCGGAGATGAAGCAATGCCAACCATGAGGAACAAAGGGCAACCATCACATGAAGAAGTGGAAGGACTTTCGAATTGGTGTTCGAAGGATGCACTTGCAAGGTCTTATATTATAAACTCAATCTCTGATTTTCTTTTACCTCATGTCAAGGGATGCAAGACATCAAGAGAGACCTGGAATGCACTTGCTTCTTTCTTCTCTTCCAACACTCGAGCAAGGAAGAACCAATTGTGGATGGAGTTCACAAAAATGAAGAAAAGCCCAAAGCAAAATGTGACTGATTATGTCACAAAGATGAAGGAGATTTCTGACCAACTTGGAAGCATTGGAGAGGTAATTGAAGAGGAGCAAATCATAAGACAAATCATGAATGGAATCAAAGCAGACGACAAGTGGGCGTCATTCACAACAGCCATGGATTTATACATGGATATGCATGTACCCAACCTCAACACACTCATGGGCAAACTCTTCACCCATGAAGCAAAGATTAGCAAAGGTGGTGAGTCCTCAAGAGGTAATCAAACTTCTACCTTATATTCTGATAAAGCTAAGGTCAAGGACAAGTCAAAGAATAGGAAGAATGAAGATGAAGGAAGCTCTTTCCAAGCAAAATTTGCAGGTAGAGGAAGAGCTAGAGGAAGAGGCAGAGGTGGAAAGCAAGGCAGGGGGAGATTCCAATCGTCTCAACCTTGCAACATATGTGGCTTATCTAACCATACTACTGAAGAATGTTTCATGAACCCGAGGAACTCAAGAGGAAGAGGATTCAATAGAGGTGGCTATGGATCAAATAGAGGTAGATACAATGGAGGCTACAACAACAACAACTACTACAACAACAATTACAACAACAACAACAACTATCAAAGTGGCCATAGAGGAAGAAGAGATTACAATGACTATGCAGAGGACCAAAGTCATGAAGATTCATTATTGATTATGAATCTATCAGCAAAGAAGGGTAAGGATGATGATCACATATTTTACATTGATTCAGGATGCTCGAACCATGTAGCAGAAAATGTGGCTTTACTTTCTTATTTGGAAGATCCTCATAACAAGCATGAAGTGCAGACAGGAGATGACACAAAGCACTCAGTGGAGAAGATAGGTAATGTGAAGACATCAGATGGGAATATGAACCTCTTAAGCAAAGTCTTGTATGTCCCTAAAATTACCAAAAATTTAATAAGTGTTGGAGAGATTGTTGAAAAAGGATTGCAGGTTAGATTCAATCGATTTGGAGCATATGTTGAAGACCCAAGGCAAGGCTTTTGAAGGATTGCCAAAGGAGAAAAGATAGGAAGGCTTTTCACTTTTGAAGTGGAAGATACAAAGAACATAGCTTTGTTTAGCTATGGATCTCAAACTCTTACAGAGTTGGAGATATGGCACAAAAGGCTTGCTCACATTGGTGAGAGGACACTCAAAAAAATTTGCAGGGACCAAAGTGTACTTTGTTTGCCTAATATCACAAGGCAACACATGATTTATAAGTGTGAAGCTTGTCAACTCGGCAAGGCTCATAGACAACCTTTCAATAAGAAAGGATATATGTATCAAAATCCTTTGGATCTAGTGCACACGGATGTGTGGGGTCCACGTAAGGAGCCATCTATATCAGGCTCAAGATATTATGTGTCTTTCATAGATGATTGTAGTAGGTGGACCATTCTGTTTTTCATGAAGCACAAGGATGAAGTGTTTAATTGCTTTAAGAAGTATATTGCTCTTGTTGAAAACCAAATAGGTAGGACTTTGAAATGACTTAGATCAGATGGTGGAGGAGAATACTTCTCTTCTGAATTTGATGCCTTCTTGCATGAAAGAGGCATTAAAAGGGAAGTCACTACAAGGTATACACCCGAACTCAATGGTGTAGCAGAGAGGAGGAACAGAGCTATTGTGGAAGCTGCAAGGTCCATGCTCAACGAAAAGGGATTGCCGAACTACCTATGGGCAGAGGCTGTGTCTACAGCCACATATCTCATAAATAGACTTCCATCTAAGTCACTAGATGGAACCACTCCATATGAAGTGTGGAATGGAAATGGACCTAGTCTAGAGCATTGCAAAATCTTTGGATGCTTAGCCTATGCTCACATTCCTTCACAAGTAAGAGGGAAATTGGATCCCAAGCAGAGAAGTGTGTATTTATTGGTTATGACCAAAACCAAAAAGGATATAGATTGTAATCCAACCAATAAAGGATTTTCTGTGAGTAGAGATGTAATTTTTGATGAAAACAAATCATGGTTTGATGATGACAGGAAAGTGAAGTTGCCATATGACTTGGATGAAGATTTTCCATCACTTCAACCAAAGGAGCCAAAGCAGATTGAAGAAAGTGATTCGGAGATTGACCTAGAAGACTTGGAAAGACTAAAGCTATGGAAGAACAAAGGTAAAGCAAAGATGCAAGATGCTACATATGGACCCGAGAGCTCACATCAACCACTTAGAAGGTCTTCGAGGGAGAAGAAGAAACCAGAGAGGTTTGGTTATGATACTTCTTTGGTCACCAAGCACTCAATCTACATTGCAAAGGATTCAACCAATGAAGAACCTACCACATTCGAAGAAGCACAAAGCAAGAAAGCTTGGAGAGATGCAATGGATGAAGAAATGGAAGCCTTGAAGGAGAATGACACCTGGGAGCTTGTACCTAACAAGCCATCTATGAAGGTAATTGGATCTCGATGGATATAGAAAATCAAGAGGAATCCAAATGGAAGTATAAATAGACACAAAGCAAGGTTAGTTGCTAAAGGGTTTGCTCAAACCCATGGTATTGATTATGAGGAGACTTTCTCTCCTATTGCAAAAATGCCTACAATTAGGGTTCTCATAAGTCTTGCTACATCTAGAAATTGGAATCTTTATCAACTTGATGTAAAGAATGCTTTCTTGAATGGATGGATTTTTGATGAAGTGTATATGGCACAACCTCCTAGATATGAGGATGCACATCATCCTAACTATGTATGCAAACTAAAGAAAGCTTTGTATGGATTGAAGCAAGCTCCAAGAGCTTGGAATTTTAGATTGGTGACTTATTTGCAGGACCAAGGATTCAAAGCTAGCAAGGCGGATACCTCTTTGTTCATAAAGAGGAATGGATCTAAAGTGATCTATTTATGTGTGTATGTTGATGATATTATTATCACAGGCAATGATCTTGAAGGAATCAAACAGGTAAAGAGTCAAATGAAGGAGGAGTTTAAAATAAGTGACCTCGGACCACTCACTTATTTTCTTGGATTGCAGTTGATCTACACAGATTCAAGTATATACATCACACAAAGGAAGTATGTCCATGACATGCTCGTCAAGTTCAAGATGGAAAATACCAAGTGTGCAGGTACACCTATGGAGCAAAATCATAAGCTTAGTGCTTATGAAGGAGAGCCAATTGAAGACATCACAAGCTATCAAAGCTTGGTTGGAAGTTTGAACTATGCAACACTCACAAGGGTGGATATATGCTATAGTGTTAGCATATTGAGTCAGTTTATGCATAAGCCGAGAAGACCACATATGGAAGCGGCCAAGAGAGTCCTCAAGTACCTAATTGGGACCATGAATGAAGGTTTTCTCTATTCATATACTTCAGATATTGAGCTAAAGGTCTACTCAGATGCAGATTGGGCCGGATCTAAAGATGATAGAAGAAGCACATCCGGGTATATATCATTTGCAGGTTCAAAAATCATTTCTTGGTCATCGAAGAAGCAACCAACCGTGGCATTATCTTCTACTGAAGCGGAATATAGAGGTTTGGATAATGCAACTCAAGAAATCATGTGGTTAAAGTCTTTGTACACAGATCTTGGACTTCATTCTTCAACACCTCACATTTTTGGTGACAACACAAGCTCACTACATCTAGTAGCTAATCCGGTATACCATGCTAGAACCAAACATATTGAAGTCCACTACCATTATGTAAGGGAGAAGCTATTGAGCAAGGATATTCAACTATCCTATGTCTCTACAGATATGCAATGTGCAGACATGTTGACGAAAGCTCTTGATGGTATGAAGGTAAGTAGATTCAAGTTGATGATTGGCTTGCAGGAAATCAAGGACAATTGAAGACTTATTTGAAGGCCAAGCATGTTAGGCTTGAGGGGGAGCTATTGGTGCATTTTACCCAAGCCTACATGCTTGATATATTTGATATCATCCTCATTTGTAAGTCACATGAGTAGTCATGTGAACACCTCTTGTAAAAGAGCTCATTTTTATCTCTTGTAATTTGAAAAAGAAAAAAGAAAAGGATGGCTTACCTCATCCATGATGTAAAAGCAATCCAACTACCAAAATCACGAATTTTTGAGCTGAGGGAATCTCTCCTAACTTTGGGGATCACTTTTAGGTGGAGCCATTCGAATTCGAATTAAAAACTCCCTCCAAGAATAGCTATAAAAGGAGCAAGAAGGAAGAGGCGATTAGCAAGCCTTGTACGTGACCACTTCATGTCATTTTGTAGAGATTGAGGAGCTTACTCCATAGCTCTATCATTCTACTCCCATTGTGCAAAGATTCATTGCCAATGTGGTTGTAATCAATGTGAATCTATACATTTTTTATCATTTACTTCTCTGTTTTGTTCTCTGCTATACTCACTTAGAGGAGTACCTTCAGAAGGTCATATCTCGAGTTCTATTGATCTATTTTTAGTGTTTTAACTTGACTTGGATAACTCATACTGTCTAAGTTTTACCTGTAAATTTTCCAGGTCATTGGATTATCAATTTTGAAGATATCGGCAATTTACTGCTCACTGGTCTATCTCTGCAGAGCCTCGAGAATGGTGGGCATGTTCCAGAATTTGATAAAGCTTGTTCTCAGTGCTCAGTCCATCATTTGAAGTGTTTTAACTTGGATTGGGAATCTTGCTAAGTCTATTTGCTATGCCCAAAAGGAATTTTTCTAATTCCTTCGAGGTTGAGAGCACTGTTCATTTTTTCGAGCAGGTGTATGTCCAAAAATAGCAAGTTTTGGGAGCTAGTCATTTCGCAACTAGTCTGTCTTGACTTAAACTTTTGGGATACATGTTCCAAAGTACTTGGCTGATATTTTGGTGGATTTAGGAAGCTTAAAGGGTCTACTAATCAACTCTGAAGTCTCAGTTGGCTGGTGTGAAGCTGGTTGTAGCAGCACCTACTCATCTTTGGATTGCATCCACCATCTCTCTTCACACGTACCTCATGAACTGCTTATTTACAGACACCAGAAGGTCCCTATAAGACCCAATTGGAATACATTAGGACCAACCAATTAGGTTCTCACATCTATGAGGATGGCCTGAGGCGATCAGTGGTCCAACTCAAAAATCCAGATCAACCCGTTGGACTGGAACAACTAGTGGTCAAGTTTGAATAGGGTTCATACATTGATAAGGAAGGAACCATGTATGTGGTAACCAACCTCCCAGACAGGACATATGAGTTTGGAAATATTATTCTTGAGAATGAGATAGGAGACCTAGAGCAAGGGGACCTAGGAGGACAACCCAAGACTCCTAGAGGTAAGTCAGTTTTGACTAGAGTAATCACTCGAGATTGGATCCCTCAAGACAACAAAAGCATAGAATTGTTCTTGAATAGAGAAACAGAGGAAGCCTTTTGGAGATTCAGGCCAGATCAACCTAGTCCAGTAGTCACCATCTATGAATTCAAGGATCCACAGATACCAAAAAAAGTTGTCTATCTAGACACACATCTGAGAAAGTGTTCTTGGTATCAGATCATGACAGGCATGCATACACTTGGTAGGGTGAGTCAATTTTCTCACCATCAAGATCTAACGTTTCCCAAGGCCTCCAAGGAGCAGGATCATCCAAGGCTCATGAAACCCAGAGGGAAAGAACCAGAGACAGACCTGAGGTAAGCTTTGCAAACACTGTGGGTAGAGAGAGATCTGGACTTGAAGGTGGAAGACGTGAAAGGAAGAGACATCGCGTGCATAGGCATCAAAGAGACGAACATAATTTCCCATTGCCTAGACCGCGAGAGCACTCAAGAACCCTTAGACCCTCTCAAGTGGTTAAGACAATGAAGAACTATTTTGATGGGTCAAGAGATCCTTATGATCATGTGGCCGAGTTCAAACAAGTGTTAAGAGTTGAATAGGTCAAGGACTTGTTCACCCAGTTCGAGGCATTTGGTTTGACTCTTAAGGGTACTGCCTTAGCTTGGTTTCAGCCCCTGAATAGTCGTGACTATCGAGAGATAGGTCAACTGCTGGAAGAATTCATTGTAGAATTTTCCAAGAGTGGTATCAGGCATAACACATCATCCTTGATCCACAGTTTTAAGTAGACACCCCAAGAAACAGTGCGACTTGCAGGAAGAAGGTTTAGATAGTACTTGGAAAGATGCCCTGTACCGGAATTGCCCACACCAGCCAAACAAGTGGCCCTGTTTTTAGATGGTTTACTGAGCACAGAATTGAGATCATATGTGTACTTGAAAGAGCCTAGATCCATAGAAGAGTGTGTGAAGATCTGCATAGACATAGAAGACAACTTGGGTGAGGAGCTAGAATTGTCCAAACTCTATAAGGACTCTGACAGTTCTACTAGTCATACCTCTAGAAACTCCACTGAGATAGATGAAATAGTTGAGCAAGTGGCCAAGAAGCTAGGAGTTCAAAATAGAAAAATGCCAAGGGTCACCCCATTGAAGCGATGTTATACATGTGGGGGAGATCACATGGCTAATGTTCGCCCAATGACGACTCAACCCCAAGGGAACTCTAATGCTCTGTATTGCACCATCGAGAGAAAATACACAAATCATATGGCTCAAGATTGTCCATACAATAGGCAGGCTGTCAGGCAAAATTATCAACAATCTTACCAGTAGGGTAGGTATCAGAACCATTACCAACAACCATATTATAGGCCACAACAACAATATCAACCTCAATACCAGCACCAATTTCAGGCACCATACATGCCACAACCAGTCCTAGGAAACCAACCACCAGCTCCTGCCAATGTGATCCCAGTTAAGTATACGATGGCAGAGGAGAACCCTACAGAGCATTGGTGCCACTAACCCCATTGGTCTCAGAAAATGACAACTCTCACGCTCATACTTTAGACTACTCCCATGAAGGTAGTCCACATGCTTATTACATTGAATCACCTGAGCATAGTGAGACCTATTTATATCAATATGAGGCACCACCTATGGAACAAAGCTGGGAGCCAGAATACTCGAGTATCATGTACACGAATCCTAATCCTAGACCCCAATTGAGACAAGTAAGACCACAAGCCCCTAGAAGACCATGCTTTAGATGTCAGGGCGACCATTTCATTCGTGAATGTCCCCACCAACCAAGTCTGGGACAAGGACAAAACATCACCATGCAAGGCTTTTGTCCTGAATGTGGCAAGGAACATATCCTGAGAGAGTGTCCCAGAAACCCCTCTAGTGCACCCAAGGTTACACCCATCAATGTGGTAGGCTTAGTGGAAGATTCAAGTTCAAGTAGTAGTAATGTGGCTCCTGTACAGGCAGTTACTAGGGCACAAGCATTAAAACAGGATAAACCGACGGAGCAGCCAGAGCCAAGTGAATCAGGAGAGTCTAGTAAGAGGAAACCAAGAACATGGAAGGATACCAAAGCAATCGTAGATTCAGGTGATGGTGTTGCTATTGCGACCACATCCTTGTGGAAGCGATGGGGTGAATCCACATTAAGACCAACTAGAATGAAGCTTTAAATGGCAGATGGTCATTTTGAAAGACCTCTAGGATTGCTTGAAGGGATAACTCTAACCACTTGTGGTGTAGAGTTTGAACATAAATTTGCTATATGTGACTTTCAGAAAATTAATGTTTATGAGATGATCCTAGGAAGACCCTTCCTACAAAAATTGCAAATAGTACAAGATTGGGGAACCAACTCCTTTTACTTACAGCACTTAGGGATCACAACCAAGGTCAATTTGAAGGATTACACCTTCAAAGATGTACCACCCCTACAGTGGAATCCTATCCACAAAGCGAAAGAATATTCTATCTCTGTGCATTCTGGAAGTTCACCTGATCCATCCTGGCTGCATGAAGATACTCACTTGTGGATGTGCAAGGTCGCAGAGGAAGAGGAAAAGTGCCTATAAGCAAGAGAAGAAGGAACTCCCCGAAGAGATAGACCAATCAAAGACCCAGTTTATACACTGATGATATTTCTAGATGAGGAATTTGAGCCTCATGGTTGGGCAGAAATCTTAGCTACCATGGACATTGCAGTCAATGAAGAACAATGGACACCTCATTGTGATGAGGAGGGTTATGATATTTCACTGTTCATGTGTCAGCCCTTGTTGGAAGAATGTGACCCTAGTGACATCATAGAAGAAGAAGAGAATGACGATGATCTAGAGTCCATTGTGATGGATAGCTGCTTCATCTCAGAGGAGAACTATCTAGAAGATGTAGGAGTATTGACTCAAAAAGAAGAAGAACCCCTCACAAGCATTAAAACTGTAAATGCAAAGGATGGAAGTGAGGGTAGTCAAAAGAAAAAAGAAAAGAAAAGTAGTGAAACAAGAAGAGGAGGAATCATTGTTTGAAGTACCAGAAAATTTCAAGAAATATGAAGTGGAAGACCGAAAAATTTTGGTATGAATGCCTAAGAGAGAGGCCATTATAGGAGAATCATATGATAATAAAGAAAAGACCAAAAAAATTGTAGTAACCATTGAAGAGAATGAAGAACGGTGTACATACATAGGAGACGACCTAAGTGCAAAAGAAGAAGCAGAACTTGTAGCTCTATTAAGGGAATATAGGGATGTGTTTGCATGGCACTATAGAGATTTGAAGGGAGTAGATCCAAAAATTTGCTCTCATACGATCCCCATGACGGCTGATGCCAAGCCCACCAAACAAAGCCCTACACATATAATGACACTTATGCAGCTAAAATAAAAGAAGAGATTGACTTGTCGATTGAAGCTAGATTTATCTATGAGATTGAGCATACTGAATGGATGTCCCCCATTGTAGTGGTGCCCAAGAAGAATGGAAAGTTGCGAGTGTGCATTAACCTTAAAAAAGTTAATGCCGCTATGATAAGAGATAGCTATCTGCTTCCAATCATTGAACATTTATTGGAGCGTGTTGCAGGTAAGGAAGTTTATAGCTTTCTTGATGGATTTTCAGGTTACAACCAAGTAGCCATTGCCCCAGAAGATCAACACAAGACGGCTTTTGCTACTAAATGGGGAATCTTTGCATTTCGTGTGATGCCATTTGGTCTCACCAATGCACCTGCAACATTCCAAAGGCTCATGTGTCATGTCTTCAAAGAGTTCTTGCAGAAGAACTTAGAAGTATATGTGGATGATTTATGTGCTCACTCCCAAGTAAGAAGATACCACATCCCTGAGCTCAGACAAATCTTCAACAAGTGTAAGGAATATCGAGTGTGTCTGAACCCAGAGAAGTGTGTGTTCATGGTACGACAAGGTAAAATCTTAGGTCACATTGTTTCTTAAAACGGAATATCAACAGATGAGGACAAGGTAAGAGCCATAGTAGAGTTGCCAAGGCCAAGGAACGTTAAAGAGGTACAAGCCTTTATGGGCCATTGTGGATATTACCGCAGGTTTATCCACATGTATGCCATCATTGCTAAACCTCTTTATGGTTTGTTGACAAATTTTGAGTGGAACGATGAATGTGAAAAATCCTTCAATGAGCTAAAAAGACATTTGTGCTCAGCACCAATACTGACCACCCCTGATTGGAGTAAACCATTCCATGTCCATGTGGATGCATCCAATCATGCAATAGAATGTGTGCTAGCACAACCCACAGGTGAAGGAAATCTAGATTTACCCATCGCTTATGCTAGCAGTCAGTTAAATGCAGCTGAACGAAACTACACAACAATCGAGAGAGAAGGCTTAGGCATGGTATATGATCTGAAAAAGTTTAGACACTACTTATTGGCCAACAAGTTCAAGTTTTTCACTGATCATCAAGCTCTATTATATCTGGTCAATAAACCTTGCAATATGGGACGTTTAGTAAGATGGTTCCTCTTACTAATGCAGTACGACTTTGAAGTTGTTGTTAGGAAAGGTAGAAGCCATCTTAGGGTAGATCATCTTTCTCGCATCACTTCAGGAGAGTCACTGCAAGGAGTGTCTAATGAATTGCCCGATGCTTATCTATTCAATTTAGAAGTTGTTCCTAAATGGGCGAATAAGTTGGTACTTGTCTTAACCTTTGGGCCTGCAAATAAGAATATAAAAACAAACAAAGAAGAAATTGTAAAATCACAAAAATATCAAATATTGGCCGGAAGTATGTACAAACAAGATACAGAGGGTGTACTATCTTGTTGTGTTGAGGACAATGAACATAGCAGTTGTTTGCAACAAGCCCATGAAGGAATGCTAGGAAATCACTACTCTAAACAAAGAACATTGCAAAATCTTAAACATTTAGGATCGTATTAGCCTAGTATGGACAAAGAAATAAATGAGTGGATTAAGAATTGTCCAGTGTGTCAAACGAGACCCCCAATGGAGCATGCTACCCTTTATCATGTGTCATTAATTCCAGATTGGAGTGCTCCATTGGTAGAATTCATGAGATTGAGAACATTACCCAAGGAAGCTAGTCTAGCAAGGAAACGAAGTTTGGAACAAGAGGCTCAAGACTACTCATTAGTAGGAGACAACCTATACCAAAGAGGAAAAGATGGTTATCTAAGACTGTGCGTTCATGAATCAGACTACTTGAAAGTCTTAGAAACTGCTCATAGTGGTGTTGCACGTGGAGATTTTGGGCCTCACAGAGTAATCAAGACCATATTATTTTCGAGACTTTGGTGGCCCACTCTTCATATGGATGCACATACCTATGTGAAGAAATGTGACACATGCCAATGTGCCCAATACCCAATTAGAAAAGATGAGATGCCTTTGAGGCCAATGATGGAAGGACGTGCGTTCTCGAAGTGGGGTATAGACTTTGTAGGTCCTATTAACCCCCCAGCTAGAAACTCCCATACAGAGTACATCATTGTAGCCACATATTACCTCACAAAGTGGGTGGAAGTAAAAGCCACAACAAAGAATGATGCTCAAACAACAACTAGTTCTTATTCGAAAACATGTTTACCAGATATGGGCTACCAATAGAGTTGGTTAGTGATAGAGGCACACACTTCTTGAACGAAGTCATTGAAAACCTTCTCCAAGAATTCATGGTAATACATAAGAAGTCGGATCCCTATCATCCACAAGCCAACGGACAAGCCGAGAGCACAAATAAGATCCTATGCAATGTATTGACAAAACTGGTAAATAATAAATGCTCTGATTGGGATAAACAGCTTCATCATGTTGTTTGGGCTTATCGAGTTGCCTACAAAACGGTACTCAATGCCACCCCATTTCATATGGTCTTCGGACAGAATGTTGTGCTACCATTGGACTTCCTAATCCCAGCCCTAAAAGTAATACAAGAGCATGAGTGGAATGGACATGAGTTGTCCTCTAGGATCTTTGATCTAGAACGCTTAGGTGGGACGAGGCTACGAGCAGCAGCACGCATCTATGCTGCAAAGAAAAGACAAAAGGCATACTTTGATGCACACATCAAAGATAAAGGATTGAAAGAGGGAGACCTAGTGCTGGTTTATACGCTAAAGCAACATGGCCGAAAATTGGAGAAACGAGGATATGGACCTATGATCATTAATAGAATCTCCACTAGTGGCGCAGTTCAATTGGCCACCTTAGAAGGTGATATCTTTCCGAACTATATAAGTGGTTGTCGAGTCAAGCTATATCAAGAACCTCTTACAGAGGATATGCTAACGAGACTCAACACAGCTAAGACGCGGAAAGAGGAAGAGTTGAGGGTCAGAGAAGAAGCACGGGCAGAAGCTAGAGAGCACATTAGGCAAAATAAGTTAAGGCAATTAGGCTTAGATGTCAACATGAAAGCCCCAAAATATCACATGGACATGTGCCAAAAATCGAGCATAATTACTTCTCGCATAATCGACCGACGACCCTTTGTGACCATAGAGGTAGGCCAAGGAAAGAGTGTAAAGACTATGCGAGCATTGGTTGACTCAGGTGCATCAACTAGTGCTGTGAGACTTTCATACTGCCAAGGCCTGCAATCCGACATCAAGCCCATAGAAGCATATCTCATAGGATTGGGAGGTGTAGAAACCCCTTTTTTGGGTGAGGTGGAACTTCCCATCTACCTTCAAGATGTTCCAATGAAAGTCAAAATGCTAGTGTGTCATGATGAGGACCTCACAGAGCCACTCGTCTTAGGTCAAGATTGGATTAACCACCATGCAGTCAACTTGAATCTAAGAAGTCAACTTCTTCAAGTGTGGGTACATGAACAATGTATTACATTAGAATTAGACAACTGCATGCTCACAGATCATGGTACCACACACTCTCTTAGTTCTTCTAGGAGTAATCTTAGCAAAAAGGATGTTGTATGTGTCAAAAGCTCTATGTTCTAGAAGAACTCAACCATGGAAAAACAGACTCAAAGACAAACCACCTCCTCCTCTTACGCAACAACTCAAGCCGTCACAACATCTCAACCAAAAAGGAAAGCGAGAAAGTACATGAGCTCGACAAAGAAGCTAAGAAGAGAAAGGGGTAAGAACTGAGCACAAAGACCAAAAGAAGATAAACTCAACCCTTTGGCAAAAGGAAGAAGACAATCATCAAGGATATGGGTTTGGAAGCCCAAAGTACAAGTAACTTCCACAGAACCGAAGACCCACCCTCACTGGACACCAAGTTTTGGCAACCATCCAAAGAGGAAAAGGCCAGAAGTGATCACTATAAGGCCAACTACTATTCTAAAATGGACCCCTAAAGGGAGGAATGGTCAGTTGTCATCTCCTGATCTACTGATGACATCATTTCAAGGTCCACTGGTCACCTCCAAACAAATATTGCATCAAGTCTTCAAGTAACATCAGAAGCCTCGACGAGCAACAACCATGTGCTTTTGGCATAACCTTGTCTTTTGCACCATTCAGATCATGCACTTCCGAAGTATGCATCAATATAGGGCCACATTACACGGCCGTGCATAGACACAATTGAGAAATCACAGGCACATGAGACACACTTGACATATGTAATATATTTTATTGATCCTAACAACCTTCTTCTTGTTTTGTAATTATTCCAAAAAAAAAAGAGAACAGGTCCATGCGCTTGACGACACTCATCGGTGAACCATCAGCAAGGACGTTCATCAACCAGAAAGACAAGCCAATCGTCAATCACCGTGATGGGCATACAATACGAAGAGACAAAAATCGACTGACCTTTCACCATGGTAAGCACAACCTACTTCGGCAACATGCTTACCATGATAGATTAGGAAGCCTCTTCGTCAGCATACCCTTGAGCACTTAGCTCAAGATCCAATCTCTTGCACCATACTTCTTCCCATGCATTTTCCAAGTACGCATACATAGGGCCACATTACAAGGCCATGCACAAGGCACATATTTTGTTCAACCCATGCACTAATGCACTTACCCACCATCCAATATGGGTTGCAAGTACTTGGCATGAAAACTATGAAAGCCATCTTTGGAGGAACCAGACAACATCAAGGTGACAACAACAAGAGCAAGGAAGCAATCCACCACTCAGAATTGCTCATAATCACCTCCTTTGAGCAGCTAGCAATTTTGGAAAGTTCACAAATGCACCATCAAGATGGAACACGAGGCAGATGTATATACAAAGGGACTACAACCTGCAAGAGCTAGCAGTGGAAAATTGAAGAACCCGACAATCGACCAGGCTACATTGCGAAGATGGACCGCTACTGTTGATACATGGAGGACACTACCTCTCAACGTACTACATGGAAAACCACTACAACAAGGGTCTCTCAGGGACGACAGACTCAAGAGGGGGTGAGTGTTGAAGCTTAAGGTCAAGGACAAAGCATGGAAGCACATCAAGGAAGTGGACACACAATAGGAAGGAGCAAGTAGGGAGCTCCAAGAAGCACATGTCAAATTTTCAGAAGAAATCCCTATAAAAATACTGATTTTCATCACTAAAACCATTGTAAATACCATTTTCCATTTTTGTCACTCTATTTTGTTCAAGCTCAGGAGTCCTCAAGCTTGAGGATTATTAGAACTATCATCCTACCAATTTTCATAATGTTTAGACTCCGTTTGAGCCCCCAAATAAGCCCTAGAACCTATTTTTTGACTATGACGGATACTAGGTCTGGAGAGGGCCAAAACCACTCAAAAAACTATAAAAAGGGCTGAAGAGATCATTTTTGGGGGTTAGCTTGTTGTAGATTTGAGTTTTGTAAAAGAACTTTTGCAATCGAAGTCCTTCCATTGTTCCACTCTTTGCTCTTACTTTGTGCGTGTGTGTGTGTATGTGTGTGCATGCTTGTGTGCTTTCACTCACGCACTTGTGCCATCACTTGCTCGCGGTTTTCATACCGGTCCTCACGTCTCCACGGATTGCCATTTATGATGTGAAGCTCCTCACGTTGGCACTTGCCATTGTGCTAGAGTGACACCTGTTTTTGTCAAGGAAAAATCATAAACAAGAATATCCACATCATCCATTTTAAGAATGGATGTGCTTTGAATATTCTTTCTCTTTTTTGAGCCTGTTCATTTGGTGTCACATACCATTTCTATGTTATATTTACCTGTGAATGCATTACTACATTTAGCGTAATACCAATGCACTATCAAAGCCTCTATTCTTCTTTGATAAATATCTTTACTAACCCCTAAAACTTTTGCAATCCAAAATGGTTTGGTAGCCTCATCACCATCACCAAGGACTGCAATAAGTGTTCCAACATTTATTTCTTTTAAATTTTCTTGCCATCTTGCTTTGGACTATTTTTTCATCCTTGGGCCTACATAGATATCCCTTTCTGATGGATGTATAAAACTTTGAAGTGCATCTGCATTGCATGCTTGGACCACATTCACTAACCTTTGTGTTCAAAAATCCCATGTGAATGGAACATCAATTGGCCAATGACCTGCAATCGTATTCTTTATAATCTCTTCTTGATGATTGAAAAAGTTATCCCGCCAAGATACATCTTGATCTTTAGCATATTTTTTTGCACACTCAATATGTCTCTTCTTTTCAATTGGTACATGCATCCACCTTTTACTTTGATCAACCACATTTCCACATCTTTCCATATTGTTTTTTATCTTCATATGGTGTTTGTTCAGCACCATACACATACAAATTAGGCACTTTGTTCAAGGCAACGGATTGAGTACTAACTCTCGTCATAGAAGAGGAGGAAGTACATAAACTACTCAGATTACTTCATTATGTCAACAATGATCTTTATCAATAGAACAATGTAATATATGTATATACATCCGATCATCGCAAGTGCGACTCCATTTTGTGCAACTCAGAGTCCTCAAGCTTGAGGAGTCTAAGCAAAAAGCTCACACCAAGTTTTGTAATTTTTGGAAGCTGTTAGATAGTGCAAATTGGAGGTAGAACCTATTTTCTAACTATGTTGGTCACTAGATGTGAAACTGGCCAAAACTAGGCAAAAACTATAAATAGAGCTAGAGAGCTCATTTCGTGGTTGTTGTTGCTATTATAGAGCTTATGACCTAGCAATTAGGAGAGCTATTGTAATTAGTGGATGATGAATATGAGTATGAGTTCTTTTCTTGCCTTCCATTGATCTCCATCACGACTTTCCTTGTGTGTGTATGCAAATTGCATTTCTCACCATTTTCTTCATGCACATCACTTGCTCTTGATCTTCATATCGTCCTAACCTCTCCGCAGATTGACAATTACAAGGTGGAGCACCTCACATTGGTACTTCCCATTGTGCTAGAGTGACACCAAATTTGGCGTTGTTGCCGGGCGAAGAGCTCTAGGTTGAGCATGTGATGGTAAATGTGTTGGAGAAAATCATTGGAAGGTAAAATTTGTTTGTTATTTTGTTATTTGTAGCCTTCGATTTTAGACACTTTCAATCCACTATTCTTCTAGTATCATTGCTTGTCATGATCTAAAACTCCAAAAAAATCACCAAAAATAAGTCATATTCCCTCTTTCTCTTATCTTTCCCTCATTTATGTGTGTGGGAGAGTGAGAGAGAGATTTTGGAGGTGTGTTTTCATGTTTTCTCGTGCACTAATCTTGTAGGGGAACCTCTGGACACCACGGATTTGTAGGAAACACAGGTAAAAACTCCATTTTTCTCTCAGAAATTACCATTGAAGCTGACCATCATGACTCTGAGACCAAGGTATGAATTTGGGGAAACTTTTTGCATGAAGGAGGAGCTTAAGTAAGCACTTGCATAGATCTAGGATTAGTTTTTTGAAATTGCAGCATTTTTTTATCATCGCGATGATGACACATCATCGCAACTGCGTCTGATCATTGCGACGGTCAATGACCATCGTGGTTATTGGCTCACACCATCACAATCACGTGTTGCCATCGCGACGGTGCTGGACAATTGTGATCTTGAATAGTCATTGTGTCTTGATCATCACGATCCTGACTGACCGTCGTGACTTGATAGTCGCGACTGTGTCTCATCATCGTACGACTTGATCATCGTGACCTATGACCATCATGGGTGTCACACCATCGCGACGGTGACACACCATCACGATTGTGTTTGACCATCATGAATGTCAGGCAAAATGCAAAATTAGGGTTTATCAGCGGACAAGTACATCGAACTCTCATGCAAAACCAGAACAACCGCTTCTTAAGTCCAGGAGAATGTTGTAGGTGGAATTTCCATTTCTTTGTTTGTTGATGATTTCTTTGAGTAAATGTCCATTGTGATCAATGACATGTCTTAGGACTCCTAGGATAGCAAGGATTCTCCCTAGCTCATTGAGTGATAGGTGACTGATGAGAGAAAAAGTAAGTGGGTATAGGGATCGAGCCCAAAGGAATTGTGTGATTTGAACACACATCACTCAAATGAATAAAAATCAAACATATTAAAGCAATTCCTTGCAATAAATCTGAACAAGATTAGAACCTTTGAAGAAAATGCACAAAGAAATAAGTGATTGACCTAATCAAAGGGGTGAGCATGATAAGTAAGGTCACCAAACATGGTCGTCATGCATATGCATGGGGAGCAGAATTAGTTTTTCCACTAGTAAGATTGCAAGTATCTAAGGATAGTTTGGGTATCGGCACATCTAAGGGACATAGAGAGAAGAACAAGGAAGGCGCAAAGAGTAGTTTGATCCATCATGCAGGAAGGGAGAGGGCCCCTACCAAGAGTGGGAGGGTTGAAAGAGAACCACTCAGGGATCATAGGGCTCATAGGGGTGGGGACGGTTTTCCCCTACCTAGGCCAAGAGACCATCCTAGAACTTTGAGGCCTACTCAATTAGTGAAGGCTATGAAGAATTATTTTGACGGATCCGGAGATCCCTACGAGCTCGTAGAAGAACTCAAGCAGGTGCTACAGTTTGAACAAGTCAAAGACATGTTTACACAATTTTAATGCTTTTGAAATCACTCTCAAGGGTGATGCATTGGATTGGTTTCGAGCATTGCATCAGCACGAATTTAGAGACATCCACCACATGATGCAGTCCTTCATTAGGGACTTTTCCAAGAGTGGAATCAGACACAACATGTCCTCTTTGATACACACATTCAAACAAACCCCTCAAGAGATAGTGAGGATGGCTGGGAAAAGATTCAGACATTACATAGAGAGATGCCCCCATTGGAAGTACCCACTCAAGCCAAATTGATAACTTTGATGATAGACGGCCTATTGAGTGCTAAGCTAAGATCATACGTCTTCCTAAACCTTGGATCAATGTTTACGTATATGTGTAGACATAGAAGATAACTTAGGAGATGAGGGAGAACTTCCTAAGGCTCACAAAGATTTGGATAGCACTATAGAGACTTCATCTAGACGTTCCAATTCAATAGAGGACTTAGCGGAACAAGTGGTCAAATGATTGGGAGTCTCTAGTAAACAAGAGATCAAATTAGCCCACCTAAAATGTGTTATACTTCTGGAGGTGACCATATGGTGAACATGTTTCCACATGCAATGAAACCCATAGGAAACTCCAATGGAATGTATTGTACCATAGATCGTAGATACACTAACCACACTGCTCAGGATTGTCCATATAATAAAAAAGGTTAGGTAGAGTTACCCTCAACAATATCAGCCAGGTAGATACCAAGGATAGTACCAACCACAACAATATTATCATGCCCCCCCCCAGTACCAAGTGCCATATCAAGCATAGCCTAGATCTCAACCTGTCCTAGGACAATAACCTCCACCCCTGCCAATGTAGTTTCTATGAAGTATGCCATGCAAAAGGAGCATTCAAGTATGGCATTAGTACCCACGACCCCTTTGATCACAAATAATGAACCTAATGCAAACAGTTTTGATTCCACCCATGTGGATAGCCCACCAACCTACTATACGATGTCACCAAAAAACTTAGACCCCTACTATGAGAATCATATGAATGAGCAAAACTAGGAACTAGATTACACTCAGGTCATGTATAGAAACCCCAACCTGAGACCACAGGCTAGATAACTAAGACCATAGGTACCCAAAGGACCATGCTTTAAATGCCAAGGAGACCACTTCATACGCGATTGTCCACATGCCGCAATTGTAGTGCAGTCACAATAATTTAATATTCAAGGCCTTTGTCATGAATGTGGAAAGGATCACTTTATAAGAGATTGCCCTAAGAACCCTACTAACACCTCTAGGAAAGTGACATCCATCAACGTGATAGGCATCGTGCAACACGCTGAAGGTTCCATACCCTAGTAGATACCCATTGAGGCAGTAGCTAGAGCCTAGACACAGAGGCAAATGCAACCACAAACCCCAAGAAAAATAGTTGAAACTAGCAAAGTAGGAGAGTCAACAAGAAATAAAACAAGAACTTGGAAATATTCGTGAGAGTGACACAAGAGAAAATGGGGTAAAAAGATCAACAAATTAGAGGAAAGCCTAAGGGAAACGAGAGCAAAAATCTTAGAAATGGCATCACAAGACGCTGAACCACATGTGGTTACCTCAAAACCAAGATCAATACTAGCACACCCCACCCCAAAAAACTTTGACATGATGTTCAAGGCTTATCAAGCAAGGATATAAGAAGGACCAAAAGTAAGAGAATTAAGCAAGAATTACCAAAGAGCCAAGAAATTGAGAGAACGAAGATGTGCATGAAAATGGTTGAACTAGCTCAAGCAATGTTTGAGGCATCACAATACCTCAATTGGGAAATTATGGTTAGACGTGAGTTACATTTTCAAGGACTACTAGAAAGACTAGGGCAAGTAGTTTCTAACCCCACAAAAGTCAGCTCTAGCACACAAACTAGTCTAGAGGAACCCTTGAAGACCACTCCATTCGAAAGGGCTAGGTTGAGACTTAGAAAATCATCAAATGGGCTATAAGGATTCACACGCCATCTTGAAAGAGATTTAAGAAGAAAGACGGAGGCAATAACAAGAATCACAACGACCCATCGTAGTTGTGCCTAAGAAGAACGGTAAGCTGAGAGTGTGCATTAACTTAAATAAGGTCAATGCTACTACCATTAGGGATAGTTACCCTTTACCCATTACAGAACACCTGTTGGAATGAGTTGCAGGCAAGGAAGTGTATAGCTTCCATGACGGATTCTTAGGCTATAACCAAGTTGCCATTGCCCCTGAGGACCAACATAAGATGACATTTGCTACTGAGTGGGGTATCTTTGCATTTTGTGTAATGCCTTTTGGGCTGACAAATGCACCTACAACTTCTCAAAGGTTGATGTGCCACGTGTTCAAAGAATTTCTAAGAAAGAATCTAGAAGTGTATGTGGATGATTTGTGTCCTCACTCAGTGCGGAGACCACATCATATCCCTGAGCTTGAATGCATCTTCAATAAGTGTTAAGAATATCGTCTGTTAAAACCCTGAGAAGAGTGTTTGTTTGGTCAGAGAAGGCAAGATACTTGGTCATATAGTTTCAAAAAATGGAATCTCAACACATGAAGATAAGGTACCTGTAATCAATGAATTATGTGTAATCAAGCATTTATGAGCTATTGCGGTTATTACCGATGATTCATACACATGTATGCAATCATCCCTAAACCACTCTACAACCTGCTAACAAACTTTGAGTGGATAGAAGAATGCGAGAGTTCCTTTAGTGAGCTTAAACGATGATTGTGTTTTGCACCTATTCTAGCCATGCCTGATTGGAATAAACTTTTTTATGTACGCATAGATGATTCTAATCATGCCATAGGATGTGTGTTGGCACAACCCACAGGCGAGGGAAATATAGATTTACCAATCGCATATGCTAGTAGGCAATTGAACGCTACAAAGAGGAACTACACCACTACTGAGAGAGAGGGGCTAGGAATGTTCTATGTGGTGAAGACATTTTTCCATTATTTATTGGCAAATAAGTTTAAATTTTTTACCGATCACGAGGCTCTCTAGTATTTAGTAAACAAACCATGCAACACAGGCAGGTTAATACATTGGTTTTTATTATTGATGGAGTATGATTTTAAAGTTGTATTCAAGAAGGGTAAGACACACTTGAGAGCAGACCACCTCTCTAGAGGCCACCTCTCTAGGATAGCTTTCGAACATAGCTACTAGGGTAGCAAATGAGCTACGAGATGCTTATCTCTTCAATGTCGAGAATGTCCCTGAATGGGCCAAGTCATTAGTTCTGATATTGACATATGGACCCAAGAACCCTCAACTGAGAACCCAAGAAAAAGAGATAGTGAGAGCACAAAGATACCAACTCCTTGCAGAAAGTATCTATAGGCAAGACCATCAAAATATCATTGCGTCTTGTGTAGAAGAAGGAGTATAACAATTGGTTGCAATTAGCACATGTAGGTGCACTAGAGCAACACCATTCTAAACAAGGGACATTATTTAACTTGAAAAGGTTAGGTGTGTATTGGCCATCAATGGAAAAAGATGTTCGATGACTATGGCAGGAATGTAATAGACCCCGGATAGAACATGCCACTTTATACCAGGTGATGCTAACACCACACTAGAGTGAACCTTTAGTAACTTACCTAACGGCAAAGACTTTTCCAGAGGACATGACTCTAGCACATAGATGAAGCCTAGAACAAGAGACCCTAGACTACAAGATCATTGGTGATAATTTGTATAAGCGAGGATAAGATGGTTATCTGAGGATATGCATGCACGAAAGTGAATATCTTAACCTTTTGGAAGCCGCACACCAGAGTGCAGCAGGAGGCCATGTTGGACCTGATCGCATTATCAAGGCCATACTATTTTCAGGATTATGATGGCCCACTCTACATATGGACACCCACACCTGCGTAAAATGATGTGACGTATTTCAAAGGACTTAGTATCCCATATGCGGGGATGAGATGCCCCTACGACCCATGATGGGAGGGAGTGCATTCTCAAAGTTGGGAATAGAGTTTATGGGACCTATTAACCCCCCCCCCCCGCAAGGAATTCCCATGCCGTGTACATCGTAGTTGACAGTTACTATCTTACTAAATGGGTATAAGCTAAGGCCACAAGAAAAAATGACGCACGCACCACTACGAAGTTCTTGTTCGAGAATGTCTTCACAAGATATGGACTTCCTATCAAGCTTGTAAGTGATAGGGCTACTCATTTCTTAAATGAGGTTATTGAATATCTACTACGAGACTTTATGGTAGTACACAAGAAATCGGCACCGTATCATCCACAAGCTAACAGAGAAGATGAGAGTACTAATAAGTTTTTGTGCAACATCCTTACCAAGATTGTCTTCAGATTGGGATCAACAATTACACCATGCCTTGTGGACTTATTGTGTAGCCTATAAAATAGCACTTAATGCCACACCATTCCAGATGGTGTTTGGTCAGAATGCTATGTTGCCTTTAGGCTTTTTGATACCCACACTAAAAATTTCTCAGGAGTATGAGTGGACGAGTCATGAACTTTCCTCTAGAATACTTGACTTAGAACAATTGGGAGAGACAAGACTACGAGTAGCAAAAGGAATTTATGCTCCTTAGAAGAGACAAAAAGCCTATTTTGATGCTCACATTAAGGATAAAGAATTACGAGTAGGAGATTTGGTGCTAGTCTACACCTTGAAACAACATGTCCTCAAGTTAGAGAAACGAGGATACAGACCCATGATCATCAACAAGATATCGACTAGCGATGTGATTCAACTAGCAACTCTTGAAGGTGAAGTAATGCCTAATTATATCAGCGGATGCAGAGTTAAGTTATATCAAGAACCCTTAACTGCAGACATGCTTAAACGACTAACTCTCTGCAAGAAGCAAAAGGAAGAGGAGGAATAAATCAAAGTTGAAGCCCAAGCAAAAGTGTTGGAGCGCATTAAGCGAATGCGACTACGAAGGAGAGGACTAGGTAGAGAACCCCAATCGGCGGATGCCCCATGCTATCCAATAGCTATGTGTCAACTTGGAGGAAGGGATATCCCGAGTATTATTGACAGGAGACCATTTGTTAATATCATTATAGGACAAGACCCCATGTGCATGCAATGCAAGGATTTAATCGACCCTGGTGCAACAACTAATGCAATTTGACTCTCTCTTTGTAGAGAGTATGAAGTTAAGTCTCTTGAAGACTATCTCATAGGATTAGGTGGATTAGAAACCCCTTGCATAGGCAAGATTGAGCTACCAATATCCATTGAGGGCATGACCTTGATAATAAAACTGTTCGTTTGCCATGATGACGACCTAATAAAACCTATGATCCTAGGCTAGGAATGGTTATACCACTACTCGGTGAATTTAAAGCTTCACAGAAGTGTGCTTCGATTAGAACTGCAGGATAGTATCATGAGCTACCCCTTCGAGGTTGGTGTAGAGAGGTGTTGGACGTGAACAAAAGCACTCCCACTATGTGTGGCCTCCCTCCAACCTTGCGTGAGTCAACAAACCCTACCGAACAAAAGCAGGACATACCACCCATCAAGGAGAGGAGACTAGGCAGGCAGATAGGAACCAAAAAAGTATGGCGGCATAAGGCTCAGTCTTTAGATGGACATGAATAGTCACCACTTCCAAGCATGATAGTAGTGGATCTCCCTTCTTTTCCAAAACATTGTGTCAATATGACATCTCACCCTCAGCGAGTAGCATGGCCACATCATCCACGTACTCAACGGTGCAACACATCAGAGTCACCCTTTAGACAGTCCACTTAGGCATTCCCATAACCAAGGTGGATATGCAAAGTGATAGTGTCCAGTGAATCAAACACTCCAGATGTTCAGCATCCTTCTCGAATTTGATCGAGGCAACATATTCGACAGATTTGGGTGCCCAAGTCCTTGTGACCTCTCAATCCAAGTCTCGCCAACTCTGGGTACCAAAAAAGTGTGTAGCCTGTGCTTCAACTATGGGTACCTAAAAAGTGTGTCCAAGTCTCACACATCATATACATGTGTTTGGCTTATGATATTGCTATAGAGAGAGCCCTCTCAGCAGTGCAATTACAACAATGTAAAGGCTCGAAGAAAACCACATGACCCCCCAATACCCCGAGAGTTAAGTGCATGTGTGGCACAATCCCCTGCCTACAAGTTGTTGAATCACCATCACCTCAGCCCACACCCAAAACCTCCCCCCAATGAGTTCAACCGCAACTAAATGTTCCTCCACTCCGAGTCTGCTTAAATCGATCTCCTACACTCCGTGAGGTTTCACAGGCAGAGTCCACTATTCCTACCACCATACTGGCTACTGCCACCACTACTGCTAAAGCAATTGTGGAAACTTCTACGTTTGTCTCTAACTCTTTACCTTCCGGGTCAATCCTGAATGTGTTGTCTAGCAAATTTCAATTTTTGAATACCCATGTTGTTTCTCAAGAATTTGAATGGCTAGCTTGCCCCACTACACCCTTAGAGGGAGATAATGCTAATTTGAAAGACGAAGATGACTATACGATGACAAATGAAGGAGACGTTGACACTAAAGCTAGTGAGGAAGAACCATGCCAATCGGAAGCACATGCCAAAGTTCAAGGGGAAGCTAGTACATATGAAGAAGAGATGGCAGGAGCAGCAGCTTACACCATCACCATTGGATGGCTCCATAATACTATGAATAAGGTTTGGGCAAGGACTAGATTGATGGAAGAACAAAGCCAATCCATCTTGCAACAAAGAACTGGTCAACGGTGGCTTTGAGGAAACTTTAATCTCTGCCATGTATGAATTGGTTCAATTTGTAGGTGTGCCCGAAGCCTTAGGATATTTGCTAGGGAAGCCCCTACCTAGGTTTGACCCTCGGCGAGTTCGCATTCTTAAACGATCGGGCACATATATTCGTGTCCCCACGGATCCTATCACATCAGCACCTCCTGTGGGCTCCTCTAGGATCAAGCTAACCACGAGTGAAGACACTTCCCATGTATATACCCTTAGTGAAACCCTCCCTTCTCACCCGGCTCCAACCCTACCCTCCCTTGACATTGTAGATAGTCTCGATTTTTTTATCCCTTCCCCTATTTTTGTTTTGCCCCCGATATCTAGTCCAATTATGACTATTGCTCCCATTCCCCTTGTTTCCATTCCACCCATGCGGATGCCACCTACCATTTCCCCTTGTATACCACTAACCCATTATACTCCTTTGCCATCTCTACACAATTGACCTCCTTCTATTCCTCTTTCACATCCTTTTGCACCCATGATCCACACCTTTCCCATTTGTACAACCCTCTCAAGAACTCCGCCCACAAACGCCCTTCTTATGGCAACCAAGCACACCACCTCACTCACCTCTCACCACACAATTGCACCCACCACCATGCACAATCACACCTACATCACTTTTTCACATTCCTATCACTAAAGGTACCACCAACAACATGGACATCTCACCCACTACATCACCAGATGCACAATTGCATGCATCCACCAAATCATGCACCACACTTCACACGTCACCTATTTGGCCATCCCTTCCATCACTTGCCACGGCATCCACCATCCCTACCCCACCTCCCACTCCCATTACATTACAAACCACCCTGCATGTGTCATTTCTGACCTTTGCATCATACTCTTGATGCTGCCATCTAGCAAATGATACAATATCTTCAACATATTAATGTAGAATATTCATCGCTAGGGCACCAACATTCTGCCCTCCAACAGACTACACAGGATTTGCACAAAAACTTAGATACACTCACTTTGTAGAACCAAGACCTCAATGCAAACTATCAAAATTTGGAATTAGAACATCACAAGCAACAACAAACTCTTGAAGCTCAAGTAGAAGAATCCATCAAGGAAGTCCAATTGTAGTTAGATGTTTATTTGATGCGCAATGCTCAATTGTCGTGAAATATGGTGCTCGTTTGACGGAACCTCAATGCATCCAAGGAGGAAAATCAATGCCTTCAACAAAAAAACTGTGAGAATGTTGAAGCCACATTGGATAATCCAGAGACGCCCCTTAGTCCCTCTCGCTTTCAAGCTGTTCCTCCAAAGTCAATGCAGATTCTCTTGGAAGACCATGCATGGGTGCTTGAGGATTATGATCACCTACAAGAAGAATGCCGCACACTCAAGGAGATCAATAAGACCGTGCTGCTCAAAGATTCATTAGGGCCTACTATAATATACGAAGTAGCACCACTTTATCTCTTAGACGAATTGAATGCATTACGTATGAAAGTCTAGGAATTACAGACCGAGGTATCCAACATGATGGAACCCCCACGACTATATTTGCCACCCGACCTACCAGAACCTGACGAGATGATACACATATCACTTAAGGAAACCTTTGAAGAAGAGTATCTACCTTTGCGCATTGTTGGAGGATGATCATCACCCGAAGGACAAGATACATATGAATTACCTCCTCCAACTTGGTTAAAGTTAGTCAAAGAACTAGGCAAGAAACATTGCGCATGCGTCGATGTGCAACTACATGTGATGGCCAACATCGAAGAGGTTATTTTGAAGTCACCATATTTTGTTGCTATTGCCCCCCATAGAAACATCATGACCAATGAGCTCCAATTTAAACCATATTTCCTCTTGCTCAAAGAATACAATTTTCAAATTGAGAGCATCACTTAGAAGCACCCCACCCACGCCACACAGTTGGAACCCAAAGATGTCCCATCGGAAGTAGAACAAGGTCACATATATCAACCCACATGGCACATGGACGTACTCCAAAAGTACCCCAAAATGATGCACACATGGATGCGCGTGCTCATGCACTTGAAGTACAACCTGTACTATGGACCGATTCCTCTTAGATGCACTTGGAAAGAATTTGCTATTACAGTTCAGAATAATCATCAATGCAGAGACTGAGTCAATTACCCCTATCTCTCACCTCCCACGAATAACACTCCGACTGTTGGCTACCTGATGGCCACTATTCATCATCGGCTACCCCGTTTGCACAGGATGATTGATATTGCTGCACAATTGACCGTGAAAATTTTTGATATGATGTAGATGGTCTTTAAGACTTTCCAACGTGTCAAGGCTCCCACTATGAATACACCTTTGAATATGGGAATTCGGACTTAGTAGATGACATGAACATGGAACCTTCCCTCAAAGTACGCTATGCTTGGCACTATAGACACAAATATATACCTGCCTCCTACAAGCAGACGTTTGAAGACATGTTCACCACCGGTTTCTCGGAATACCACTTCGAAGTATTCATCAGTCATCCCACGCATTTGCTTCATTTGTTTGCCTACAAACATATTATGTATTCAGAGCATTATCTGCACGAACGCAACCTTATTAGGGGCATTCACATCACGGAACATATCTTTGCAATAGACCTTCGCAACAGACCTTCTCACCAACCGTATTACTCATGTGACATTAGGTTCTGTGAGGGATGACAAAAACAAGCAGGAGGGGAGTGTTCAAGGCAAAGTATCGAGTACCACCTCTCATCATAGAAGAAGAGGAAGTACATAAACTACTAAGATTACTTCATTATGTCAACACTGTTTTTTATCACTAAAATAATGTAATATATGTATATACATCCGATCACTATAAGTGGGACTCCATTTTGTATAAGCCGAGGATTCCTCAAGCTTGAGGAGTCTAAGTAGAAAGCTCACAATAAATTTTGTAAGTTTTGGAAGCCGTTAGATAGCTAAAATTGGAGGTAGAACCTATTTTTTAACTATGCTGATCACTAGATGTGAAACCGATCAAAACTAGGCAAAAACTATAAATAGATCTAGATAGCTCATTTTGTGGTTGTTGTTGTTATTATAGAGCTTATGATCTAGAAATTAGGAGAGCTATTGTAATTAGTGGATGATGAATATGAGTATGAGTTCTTTTCTTGCCTTCCATTGATCTCCATCGCGACTTTCCTTGTGTGTATGTGTATGCATGTATGTGTATGCAAATTGCATCTCTCACCATCTTTTTCATCCACATCACTTTCTCTTGATCTTCATATCGGCCTAACCTCTCCACGGATTGACACACTTGCAACAAGAATTTGCATCCATCTTTAGGCTACCACCCAGGAGAACATGAATACTACTTTGCAAATAAAAGGGTTATGTCATCAACCCTCCTCATCATGAATACATGGTTGAAACTAATATTGTGCAATGGAGCCAAAACCTTAGTACTATTATCAAGGCCTACTGAGCAAAAGTGCATAAAGTCATAAATCTGTGTAAGGTGTTGAACTTTAGGTTTTGGAGTATATGCTTCTGAAATCAACTCAAATAATATTGGAAGAGTAAAAGCATTATTACATGCCACCCTCTTAGAGAAAATATTGAACATTTGATTAATGTGATCATGAGTGTGCCCAACCAAACGGAAATTTACCTTAACCTTCTGAAACACTTGTCTCTCAACAATCATGCATAAATATCCAAAAACTGTAGAATTTGTTTTTCCCTTGCAGTATTATCAAGCTGCAAATACAAAGTTGGTGGCAAAAGACCCTTCCACGATTGCAAAACCCGATGAATGATAGTACGCATTAGGTTTGGATCATTATGCACATTTGGATATGTGAAGAAAACCTTGGAATTTACAGTTCCCTTGTATACCAAAGCAGCAATCAAATGAATTTGCACAAGGACTTCATCTCCAATGTCATTAGGGATGAGATAAAAATGGGGCAAACATGTTTTCTTTAATCCATAACATCAATCAACAAGCACATATAACGCTCAGAATTTCTAAGTGCTTTACTTCAATGATGAATTGATTTCTTTCTTTCTAAAGCTTGACTCTCACGATGGTTCCTAAGAAGGCTTTTAAAATTATTTTTCTATTGTGGTGTTGTAGCCCCCTTTGCCATGTTCTTCAAAGTGGTGCAAACTAAATACTCACCCATTCTAACTTTACGAGGAATAGTCACTATTAAACTTCTCCTTTGATAATTGAGTAAATTATTGACACAACACATACTTCTCATTTCTTCTTTACATATCTTCTTTATATACTTGAAATACTTCTCGACAAGTCAAGTTATCTATCAAGTGTAACCTTCCAGTTGTAGGTATAACCTCACAATGCAAGCTAAAATAGTTCATCATCGAATTCATTGCATGAAGTCCAATAGATCCTTTGGTCCCAACATGATATGTATCCAAAACAAGATCTCCATTCATAAGCCCCTGTTGAACCTTATGTATTCTAAAATTTCCCACACCCATTACAATTTTAAATGCTGCTCGACAACACCGCATTCCTTAACTAAAGTAATATTCAAAAGCAACACATGTTACTAACATGTTATCCTCAATCATTTGCATGTGAGAAACAAAGTATATATCTTGCCTTTCACTATCTAAATGGAGGAATTTCTCTCTTAGATGCTTTAGTTTCTTCATTCCTAAGTTATACAAACATTTCAAACCACAAAAAAGCTTCACAATATCTAATGCAATTTGTCTCTGTGAAGTAAGAAATTGAAATCTTTTTTGACTCACTTCACGAGGCATTCTCTTAAAATGTAGATTGAGCATGCTTTGTCTTTCTTTCTCTTTGCAAACATCCTTTTCTCCACATGCACTTGAATAACAAGGGAGATTGATGGGCATATCAGAAGGGAGATGAAGAGGTGCATTCAGTTGAGCAACATTGCATTGAGCATCTAACTTAAGTGACTCAACGGAAAACATAGAATCAACACATTCTAAGCCATGGACATCACTTGTGAGGAAATGATTAACTAAAAACAACAAATTCAGAATTCTATCAAGGTGACTAGAGGAAGCTTATGCCTAGACATCTAGTGAAAGATGGAGCTCATCTTCACTTACTTCAAAGAGAAATGAAGATGGGATACCTTTTTAAGTGTAACATCAAGTGAAAGTGTCACATCAAATAGATATGAAGATAGATTGCACAAATTATTATGGGTAGATATGAAGATTAAGAAAAAATTTGACATCATTAACTGTGTGATTTATTTTGACCAAGTTTGACAAGACAAAGTTTTGAGATACATAATAAAGTTTTCAAACACATAATAAAGTTTTGAGATACATAATAAGGTATGGTATGTTTAATTATGAAGATACTATAAAGTTTTGCAATATTATACATTGGAATAAAAAGGAAACATCTCTTTTGCTTATCCACTCAGTTGACCTCCCAAAAAAAGAAAGGAAACAAGAATGTGGAGAAAAGAGAGCCCCGTCCTCCCTTATTCCAACTCTATTGACTGTCTTAAAATTGATGAGCACAAAGAAAATATTTGATGAAAAAGTGATAAATTGAATTCCTTGAGAGACACAACTAACTTTTTGATTTCTTTTGGGCCTTTATTTCTTGTGGGCCTCAAATGTTCTTGCATATACTATTTAATAAATTTCCTCATATTTTTTTTGCACTATGCTTTCTTGCTAACAATGATGAATTAGAAAGAAATACTTCAAAATGGCCTACTATTTACTCAAATGTTTGAGTTCTTAACAAAATAACATTTGAAGTTTTTTAATACACAAAAAAAAATTTGTGATGTTTTTCATCTAGGTTCGTATTCATTTAACTATGGGATTATTAGTATTCATTTAGCTGTTGGTTTATTTATTGTTCCATGGTGGATTTTAAACTCTTTCTTAGTCAATTTGTGGATTATTGATTATTTATCATAGCCAATTCTAGATTATTGATTATTTATTATAGCCAATTCTAGATTATTGATTATTTATCATAGCCAATTGTGGATTTGAAACTCTTTCTTAGTTATAGTTGTGATCAATTTAAATAGCCTATGACATATATTGCAGCTCTACATTTTCACTTTTTCTTGTCAAAAGTCATAAGCTTTACTTGGTAGAACAAGATCGAGCGCTCACCATGCATCAAATAATTTTATGGATTATTCTCTCATTGCTATAGCATGTAATGAAGAGCCACTTTCTTTTGAAGATGCATGTGACGATCCACAATGGATGAGTGCTATGCAATCAGAAATGGATTCCATACATAGGAATGGTACTTGGTAGTTATGTGAATTGCCAAAAGGAAAGAATGCCATTGGTACAAAGTGGGTTTATAAGATTAAGAGAAAATCTGATGGTAGCATTGATTGCTACAAAGCTAGATTGGTTGCCAAAGGATATGCGCAACAATATGGCATTGACTATGAGAAAGCTTTTGCACCTATTTCACGCATGACCACCATTCGTACCGTGGTTGCATTGGCTGCCCATCAAGGTTGGAAAGTGCATCAGTTGGACATAAAAACAAACTTCTTGAATGGTGATTTGCAAGAACAGGTCTATGTGAAGCAACCTCCTAGATTTGCTATGAAAGGGAGAGAGCATATGGTTTGTGGCTTGCATAAAGCCTTGTATGGTCGCAATCAAGCTCCACGTGCATGGTATGAAAAAATTCATAAGCACTTGATTGCTCTTGGCTTCACATGTAGTCCGATTGAAAGCACACTCTATGTATGCAAAAATGGGACTGATCTTATAGTGCTTGTCCTTTATGTCGATGACATACTCTTGACTGGGTCATGTGATGCAAAACTTGACATTTTTATGGCTGATTTGCAACATACTTTTGATGTCACTTATCTTGGTCTTTTGAGCTACTATCTTGGCATTTAGTTTGTATCCACTGAGGGGGGAATTGTTATGCATCAAGCAAAGTATGTTGAAAAACTACTTCAGCATTTTGACTTTGAGGATTGGAAGCTAGTTTCCACACCATTTGCGACAAGATTCCGGTTCTTAATGAGGATTCAAGTGATGCATTTGACACTTCTCTTTATCAGCAAGGTGTGGGATGTCTTATATATGCATGCAACACAAGGTCATATATACAGTATGCAGTTTCCCAGTTGAGTCGATTCATGCATGGCCCTGACACTAAGCATTGGCAAGTGGTGAAATGTGTGTTTAGATATCTCCAAGGCACTTTGAGCTTAGGTCTCTTTTATGGAAGAGATATTCAGCCATGCTTGCATGCTTTTATAGATAGTGATTGGGCTGGTTGTTATGATACTCACATGTCCACTAGTGTTAATTGCTTTTTCCTTGGAGACTCATGCATATCTTGGTTGAGTAAGAAGCAACCTACAGTGGTGACATCGAGTTGTGAAGCTCAGTACAGGGCAATTTTCACAACTAGAGTGGAGTGTATATGGCTGAGATGCCTATTGATGGATCTTTGCACGGAGATTGATGCTCCTACACATATTCTCACTGATAGTTAGAGTGCTTTGGCTGTTGCACGAAAGCTAGTGTTTCATGCATGGACCAAACATATTGAGGTGCATTATCACTATGTGAGAGAGCGCCTTCATGTAGGAGATATTGATTTAGTATATGTGCCTATATAAGATAATGTGGCAGACATATTCACCAAAGCTCTTCCACGGGAAAAGTTTGAAGCTTTTTGCAAAGATTTAGGCTTATTACCTTGTGGGGGCTGATCTGATGTGTTCACATCATTCGCTCCAGGGGGGTTTGTTGCACTTATGTATTCCTCGAGTAGCTTTGATGTGAACCTTTTCCCTATACATGGGAACTTTTTACTCTAGTGCTGGCTAGAGGTTTTTTCCCCATGTTACCACATACTTGATACTCTCATATGTGGTGGTACTTTGTAGTTAGGGATATTATTCAACTCTTACTTTAGTTTAGTTCATCCTCAATAGAGAGAGCTATTCCAACCATCATCTTCTCCGTGTGTCTTGCTGCATTTGTGCTCCTTGTGTGTGCTTCTCGTGTGTCTCTCACACTTCTACACACACCTTACACACCCCACAACCTTCTTTTTTAGCTATGCAAAGTGCATAACATATGTAGGACTTACTATTAAAAAGGCCAAACGCTTGGCTTGGGACCATAAGAATGACAATGACTACAGGTAGAAAATGTCATCTATTGAGCGAATTCACTTCATCCACCACAAGTATGAAGATTCTCTAAGGAAAGATGCTGGGAGAGTACATCCTAATCTGAGGAAGCAATGTCTTATTGAGGTTGGGATTGCTATGGATGAGAATCTAAAATTAGATGCCTTACAAAAATTCAATCCTTGGTTTCAATTGGCCTTCAGAACAGGTGGAATATGTGATCTCTAGGACAAGATTTTTACAGTTAGGGAAAATAAAGAGGTTAAAGGCCAAAAGTAGAGGAAGTCAAGGCCAAATCTTCAAGTGGATGTAAAGGGAAAAGGAAAGAAACTTGACCTTTGCATTGAAGAGGCCATTGAGGATATGAAGCTGAAACCATGGAGAGACCTATAAGGGATCAAGGATGATACTTTGATAATATCAATATTATCAAGAGTAATTTCCAAGGATTCAAGTCTTGAAGAGATAGTCATTGAGCTCAATAAGTAAGTAAGACTTAAAATCTACTTTAGTTTGTGTTTCTCATTAGTAAACTCACTCACTTTTATCCACATTTGGGAATGTAGTCACAAAGTATATATGAAGATTCAAGAGGTAATGATGAAGAGGATGGGATGCTTCTCTTGGACTGAAGTCCAAGTAGAGTATCCAACCCCCTCATCATACAAAGCATTGTCATAATACTTTATACTCTTCATGACTGGGTAGGTGTTGCGATCCTCTAATCTTCTAATGCTCTTGTTCCACTCTGTGTTGGGATTAGATGCTTGGCATCGACTTCTACCAAGGAGTGGATGTCTATCATCAATTCTCTGCTAAAATTCAAAGCCTAGCATGGACTTCTTGCCACAGGCTGATGTCTGGCATTAACTCTCTGCTGAAACGCAATGCCTGCCATCGACCTCTGGCAAGAAGTCGATGCTAGAAATCAAATTTCTGTAGAGACGTGATGCCTCGCATCGACTTGTGAACACGAAGTCGATGCTAAGCATTGGCTTTCAGCAGAGAACCAATGCCAGACATCGCTTCTCTACTGAAATTCGATGCCTAGCATCAACTTCTTGTCACAAGTCGATGGCAGCATTGCGTTAAGGCGATCATATCCGTGCAATTAATCATTCTTCTTGTCTTGTTTTTATAGAAGCCAAAAAATTCAAAGTCTGTTGAGTTAAATGATGATTGTCCTCCTCCATTCTTGGCTCACATTCAAAGGGGGAGGCATAAGAAGTCTAGGTTGAAAGCTAAGGAAATTAATTTTTATGATGATTCAGATTTGAAGTGTTTTTCAAACCCTGTAGACCCCCTTAGACTTGTAGATTACAATGTATATTGCAATGATGTAAATAATATATGTACTATTGTACCTAGAGAACATTACTCCCTTGTTATAGTAGATATACCCTATGGGTTAAGAATGATGGGCTCTATTAATGATGACAAGCCATTCAAGCACCCATAGATTTGCAAGATGATTACAAATTTTGCAGACTTGACTATGTCCCCTTTATGGAGGATAGTGGTCTTCCATAGCAAGCACAAATCCTTTTTTATATCAATTGCTTTGAAGTCAAGATGTCATGCTATGGAGTGTCTTACATGGTATTCTATCTTCTTTTTGTCTCTGATTTATGCATGATGAACTCTATTTTACTTATGGTTTTCTTTGACAGGGTGAAGAAAAATGTGAATCATACTTCTTTGCATAGGTTTGTGAGTTCAAGTGAATGCATTACATTTTGGTATTATGATGAAGAAAGCAAATTAAGAGTCAGGGAACATTGCAATGAGAACAGAATCTCCAGTGTACACATGTTCTGAGCAATTACAAAGAAACTTTGTCATGTGGCTGGGGACAAGACATTGGTTAATACATATTAGAAGCAAAAAAAACTAATTATGTGATTGATTTAGTTGTTTTCCAATGATCATGAATAGGTCCTAGACCTTTTGTCTCGCACAAGTAAGTGTATTTGTAATGTTTCTCTTTGACCATGTTTCTTGATGTGCCTGTAATTGCTTTGCTTCCTTTTTAGGAATGACTCTCGCTTGTTCATTAAAGATGTTGAGGCATTGCATAGATGTAGAGAAAGATGAAGCTCAAGTGAGCTTCATACAAATGAGGATTAGTGGGTTGAATGAATGCCTAGATGAGGACCAAGAGGTTGGAAGGAAGCACATTGCAGATACTGGAAGATTCCAACCTGGTTCAAGGAAGCATGTTCCACCACTAGTAGATGAACCTGGAGACATGGTTGACCTTGAAGATCCAATCTTGGAGCAAGAAAAAGAGGCTACAAGTTCTAAAGCTCCAGAAGATGATATTATGCATGAAGCTAAGGAAACATATGATCAGTTTCTATTGTAGAAGCTTTTTATTTTTGTAAACAATATCTTAATTCTAAAAATCAATTCAATAAAAATACAATGTTAAGTTTTTGTTTCTAATTGTGCTTATCTTTACCTATGCTGAGCTTTCTTATCTGATCTATGTGTGAATATTGTTTACATTTATGGTTCTTTAAGGTCATCTTTTTGAAATGTTAGTTAGAAAATGATTTGTGGTGTTCAATGTGGTATGCTGAAAACCTAGTCTCAATGTCTATACTAGACAATGACATGATTATTATCTGAATCTCCCTATGAAAAACATTAAAGTTTTCTTCCATCTCATATAATGCAAATTTTGAATAACATTTAGATTCTTATCATCTCTACTTGTAGAGATTTATAAATTAAATGAAGAGGTTTCACTTATTATTTTTCTTGAGTTTCTTTTTTCTAGAGTCCAAGGTTATGATGTGGGATACTTGATCATGAAGTTGCTTTTCTTGGCGCCATGAAAATTTTTCTATCTACTTCGAACTTCTTAGGTTATAAAATCAAGCTTCTTTCTAATGTTTATGAGCAAGAGGCAAGTGGTTTTCACTAAAGGTTGTGAAATGGACCATTTTTTGCTTTTATTTATGCTGTTTAGCTCCAAATAAAAAGATAACATGTCTTTGTTCTCCTTTGTTGTGACTCTGTGTTAAGCCAAAATTGGCATGAAAATTGCATTGGGTAGGGGAGGCTAGACTAACCCTACATCACTTCATGATGAGATAGACACATTGGAGGGGGAGGGGGGCTTAGAATAGCCCTACTCTTGAAGATGAGAGAGACATCTTGGAGGGGGAGAGGGGAGGGGGGAGAGAGGGCTTAGAGTAGCCCTATCCCTTGGCACCAAAAGTGAGATGATTTGATGCACAGAGAGGGCTTAGAGGAGCCTGATGCACACCTAGATAGCCTTAGAGAAGGCTTAGGAATTAGAGAAATATCATGGATGGACTTAGACTAGCCTCCAAGTCATTAATGCATACACACAATGAATACTTTGATTATAGCTTGAGTTATAGCTTCAATATGGCACTTAATGCAAAAGTGTGCAAAATTCTAGGGTTGTGGAACACTTAGAAGTAAACCTCTTTGGAGAATATAAGATGATCCTTGATAAACTAGATTTATAGAGAGAAAATTCCTTTTATTATAACAAATACTTTGATTGTGAGGTAATATTAAAGGAATTGGTATTGCACTCGAGGCTACAATGGTACTTTTCCAGAAAGAGTATGCCCATGTGAACCTATACAAAATGACCCTAATGTCTTATATTATAATTTCACATAATATTTGGAAAATTTCCAAGTCCCTGTCATTTATTTACAATGAATATTGTCAACAACTCTTCAATGAATATTGTCAACAACTCTTGGTATGGGCAATGGCTTTCATTAAGTAAAAGTGTGTTGTGAGTTGTAAATCTTAAGATGTGGGCAAGACTGGACAGTAGAATTCCAAAGCAATGATATCATGGATGTTTAATCCACTGACATGGGACCCTTCCGATATCAATATCCCATGTTTTGCAAAAGCAGCTAGTTCACTCTTAGTACCAAAAAAATAATGCCTTTAATGAATATGTGAAAGACATCATAGATGATGTCATTGGACACATCCTATCCACTCAAGAGAAGTGTTACCTAAATACAAAAAACTCACTTCTTTATTGCGTATTTGCATGATTTTGAATAAAACTTCTAATTAGAGCATTTTGTAACTCTGATGGCTCTTCACAATGCACTGGATTTCTTGAACGGTATAGTTCTTCATTATTATTTTCGGTACTGATATTCTTGTTTTGTGGGTTAACTTTCTCCTTGCACTTGCGTGAAATTATCCAAAAGGCAATATGCACTTATAACCATATGACCTAAACACAAATCCACATTCGAGTTTTGAAGGATCTTCCATTGAATATCAAGATCCCAATTGCATTTTCAATTTTAACCCTACCCTTTGAATGACATTTATCAAATGCAATTTTCTCTCTCGCTTCTAAACCCACTCTTGCATGAAAAACCTTTACAAGAAATGTTGTAGCCTTTTACAGTGAATAATCTAATAAATAAGGTCTAACAAGATCTCCACACACTTTAATATGAGGATCAAATTATATTCTTTTAGACTTTAGTTTAGGATATAAAGCATGTTGATATATTTAGGTAGTGATGTGTGTGAACACTCTAGGACTGCCGGGGCACTTTTTTCCCTCTTTAGGAGGTTTTTTTCCCCCGGCTTGTATATACGCCTATTGCCCTAATGGGCTACTTATCTTTGTACATTCTCTAGTAATACATTCAGTCGTGTGTGTTGTGCTCCAAGCTTCTTCTTCTTCCTTGTGCTGTTCGCGTGCTTCCGCAGACGTCTAACTCCAACAATTGGTATCAGAGCAGGTCGTCGCTTCTTCTAGGGCGCCGTCGACACTCCTCCGTTTGCAGTCTCAGATTCGCACGAAATTTGGTGAGCATACTCAGGGTGTTTCCGAGATCAAAACTGCTTCGCTCTGTGGTGCCAAAATCGCGATCTGAGCTCGTTTCGGCCTCCGAACGCACTATCGCAGCGCTTGTGCAGGCTATTTCGTCCTTTTGTGCCAAAGGTATATACCAGTTTCTGTTCGCCAATTTAAGCGTCTCGAAGTCTGCTACAGGTCTAGCAGAACTCGTCTGGGCAGTTCTGTTCAACTTTTTGAGATACAGTCAATTTTGTGCATCAAGGTATTTTAGTCACCGGCCATGGCTGAAAGCAGTGATGTATTCCGTATGTTGGCTGTTGAGGATAAGTTGGATGGTACCAACTACCCATTATGGGCTTATATGATGCGACATGTACTGGTTGCAAAAGGATTGTGGAACATTGTGCAGGGTGTTGAAAGACGTCCTGTTACACCTGTAACAACAGGTACTGCAAATACAGGTGTTGGAGCTGATGAAGATGGTGTCGAAGATGATATTCCGTAGATTCCTGTTCGTGCTGCTGTTTCTGTTGCACCTACTGCAGAGCAGATTCGTTGGGATGGCAGAGATGCCCAGGCACATGCATTGATAGCTTTGTCTGTCAAACGTGCCATTATTCCTCACATTCGCTCTTGCAGAATAGCAAAGGATGCTTGGGATACGCTTACCACTTTGTACCAGGCTAGGAATGAGGCTCGTGTTGCTTACCTCCGAAAACAGTTGGAGAGTGAGCACATGAATGAAGGTGATTCTATGGACAGTTTTCTTACAAAGATCAAAGACCTGAAGGAACAATTGATTTCTGCTGATGAAGTTATACCAGATAGCTCACTTGTGCAGACCGTTCTGAATGGTCTTCCTGATTCATATCAGAGTTTTGCCTCTACTCTTCGGTTGATGATGAAAGGCAATCCGAATGCCTTGTCATTTGAGGAATTAGTCTCTGTTCTGTTGCAGGAAGATCAGTCCAGGCAGAACAGGTCCATTATGCGTGTTGCAGATCAAGCTTTCCTGGCTAGTCAGAAGGGCAAAGGAAAATGGAGCTCTTCTACTAGTAAGCAGAAATCTGCAAATGCTGCACAATCGAAGAACCAGGATAAAGATGAGAAGAAATCAGAAAAGCAGAAATTGTTCTGCAAGTACTGTAAAGGAAATGATCATATTATAAAGAACTGTCCAAAACTGGCTGCTAAAGAGGCAAAGAAGAAAGAGGCTGGAATGGTTGTTGCAGAGGCCTCTACACCAAAAACAGAGTCTGCAAATCTTGTGCAGGAAGAAGAATGGGCGTTTACTACTGTCTGCAGTTTTGACCCATCTTCTCATGATCAGTGCATGTCTGCAGTAGACTCAGATGTTTGGTACTTTGACAGTGGGGCGACCAAACATATTACCTCGCAGCGCAGTTTCTTCTCTTCACTCGAGCCTGCCCCTACAGGGAATACTGTCACATGCGCCAATAACTCCTCTTATCCTGTTATGGGAGTTGGTAAGATCATTCTGACTACTGCTGATGGTAGTTCTTTCACTTTGTCAGATGCTTTATTTGTGCCAGGGATCAAAAAGAATCTGTTATCAGTTTCTGCATTAGCCAAGATTGGCTTGGTTGTGAAATTTGTTGATGACAGGTGTACAGTCCATGATCTCTCAAATGGCGATGTGATTATTGCTTCTGGCATTTTATGTCGTGGGCTGTATAAGCTCATAGACTATGAAAGATCTGTGAATGATTCGGCATGTGCAGTTCATGATTCTTAGGCTATGTCAGATGCAAAGCTTTGGCATGCACGCTTTGGTCATCTGAATTTTGCTAGTTTGTTACGCCTGCAGAAATCTGAAATGGTGTCCTCTTTGCCCAAACTTGAGGCACCTGGAAAACATGTTTGTGAAGGCTGTATTTTGGGCAAAATGCAGCGTTCTTCCTTTCCAAAAGATGGTTCAGTTCGGGCTATGCAGAAATTGCAGCTTGTACATAGTGATGTCTGTGGTCCTATGCAGACACCCTCTTTTGGAAATTACCTTTACTTCGTGACTTTCATTGATGATTTTTCCAGGCATGCATGGGTATATCCACTCAAAGCAAAGTCCGAAGTGTTCATGTGCTTCAAACAGTTTTTGGTTTTGGCTGAAAATCTGTCAGCATGTAAAATGGGCACCCTCCGTTCTGATCGAGGGGGGGAATATATGTCTTCAAATTTTAATGCATTTCTGGCTGAACGTGGGATAAAACACCAGTGTACAGTGCCGTATACACCTCAACAGAATGGAGTTGCTGAACGAAAGAACAGGTCACTCATGGAGATGGCGAGGTGCATGGTCAAAAGTCAGGCTTTACCACATAGTTTCTGGCTTGAGGCTGTCATGTGTGCAGCATATGTACTGAACAGGTGTCCCACTAAAGCGTTGCAGTCTATCACTCCATATGAGGCTTGGCATGACCGCAAGCCATCTGTTGCTCATCTGCGTGTTTTTGGTTGTTTGGCATATGCATTAGTGCCTGAACAACATCGCAGAAAATTGGATGATAAGGCAGTAAAATGTATTTTTGTTGGGTACAATTCTGAAAGTAAAGGCTATCGTCTGTATCATCCACAGACTAAACGCATTCTGGTTAGCCGTGATGTTGTCTTTGTGGAAGATGCTATTCAGCCATTGCTTTCATGTACTAAGGAGACATCTGTTAGCTCCAAAGACATGTATGATACTTTGATGCCTCTTTTTACAGGTGGACAGGCTAACGCTGGTCCTAATGAGGCAACTTCTCAGCCTTTGCAGGTTTCATATGATGATGCAGATCATTCCATTTCTGATGCAGATTTCCATGATGCACTTGTTGATGAGAGAGCTGATATTGAACAGGCAAAAACTATGCCAAAATGGCTGGTGCAGACTTTGCGTGACAGCAAATTAGATGCACCTTTGTCATATCGTACTCGTTCAGGCTCTCATAGTACCTCCTTTGCATCAGATTGCTATGCTATGGCTGCATCTAGTCTCTGTGATGAGAATGAGCCTGTTTCTTTTGATGAAGCACAAAATTCAGAAAATTGGATGGCTGCTATGCAATCTGAATATGATGCTATAATGAAGAATGGTACATGGTCTTTATGTGACTTGCCTCCTGGCAAGAAGGCCATTGGCACTAAGTGGGTATACAAGCTGAAGCGTAAACCTGATGGTACAGTTGACAGGTATAAGGCTAGGCTTGTTGCAAAGGGTTATGCGCAGGAAAGAGGCATTGATTTTGATGAGACCTTTGCACCTACATGCCGTATGACTACTGTTCGGAGCATTTGTGCACTTGCAGCCCATCATGGTTGGAATGTACATCAGTTGGACATTAAAACAGCATTTCTGAATGGTGACTTGCATGAAGAAGTGTATGTTTTTCAGCCCCGTGGCTTTGTGCAGAAAGGGCATGAAAACCAGGTGTGCAGGTTAAAGAAGGCGTTATATGGTTTAAAGCAAGCACCACGTGCTTGGTATGAGAAAATACATGCCTATCTAATTGCACATGGTTTTGAGAACAGTCCAACTGAAAGCACCTTATATGTTAAGCGTGCTAATGATGTGCTTCTGATCATTGTTGTCTATGTAGACGACATGCTGCTCACTGGTCCTCTTGAGAAGCATATTGCTGATTTTAAGGCTGATTTGCATGCCTCATTTGAGATGTCTGATTTGGGGCATTTGCATCACTATTTGGGCATTCAGTTTATGCACGTTGATGGTGGAATGGCTTTGTGTCAAACGAAATATATTGACACATTATTGCAGCGTTTTGGCCTTGAAGACTGTAAGCCTATTGCCACTCCTATGGAGACAGGTTTACGATTGAGTCTTCATGATGCTGGAGATGCATTTGATGCTGTTCTCTATCAGCAGGCTGTTGGATGCTTGATTTACTTATGCATTACTCGGCCAGATATTCAGTTTGCTGTCTCACAGATGAGCAGGTTCATGCATTGCCCAGGAGTCACGCATTGGAAAGCGGTTAAGCGCATCTTTCGCTACTTGAGTGGTACTCGGCTACTTGGGTTGTTTTATCCCAAGGGGGGATCACTACCGCCAGATTTGCATGCTTTTTCTGACTCAGATTGGGCTGGTTGCTATGACACTCGTGTGTCCACCAGTGGTTTTTGCTTCATGCTTGGTAGCTCATGTATATCTTGGTTGAGCAAGAAGCAGCCTACTGTGGCCACTTCCAGTTGTGAGGCTGAGTATAGGGCAGCTTTCACAGCGACTGTTGAGTGTGTGTGGCTCAGACGCCTTATGGCTGATTTGGGTGTTGGCCAGTCTTCTGCCACCACCATCTTCACTGACAGTCAGAGCGCATTGGCAGTTGCGAGGAACCCTGTGTTCCATGCTCGCACTAAGCACATTGAGGTGCATTATCACTATGTCAGGGAGAGGTTCTCTGCTGGGGAGATCAGCTTGGCATATGTGCCCACGCAGGAGAACATTGCAGACCTTTTCACGAAGGCTCTGCCTAGGGAGAAGTTTGAAGCTTTCCGCAAAGCTTTGGGCTTACTTCCTTTTGTGGAGTGATTTCCACATAGCTTGGCACTTCCTTATACATGAGTGCCAGCTCCTTGTTCACCGCATCACTCCCAGGGGGGATTTGTTGATATATTTAGGTAGTGATGTGTGTGAACACTCTAGGACTGCCGGGGCACTTTTTTCCCTCTTTAGGAGGTTTTTTTCCCCCGGCTTGTATATACGCCTATTGCCCTAATGGGCTACTTATCTTTGTACATTCTCTAGTAATACATTCAGTCGTGTGTGTTGTGCTCCAAGCTTCTTCTTCTTCCTTGTGCTGTTCGCGTGCTTCCGCAGACGTCTAACTCCAACAAAGCACACTCTTTGAAATGTGTGGAATCATGAACTTCCACTAGAAGCATTCACTGTAATACTCCAAAATAATTTTTTGGAATCTACAATGCCTTGTAAAAGAATGTCTGGGAATCCATGTCTATTCATATACTATGTAGGACAACATTGTTCTGCAGGTTTTCTATGCAATTTGATATGTGTGCCATCTATTGCACCTGTGATCTGTAGTAAAGTAGTGAGAACTTTGAAATCCCTATTTATAATTTGCAATCTTTCTCCTCATGGATGATAAACTCCATACCTATGAGACATACTTTTACTAGTGAGTATTTTGCAAACTATAAAAGTATACTTTCTAATTATGGAAGCACGAACACCAAATAATTCTAATATCGCTTTAGGAGATTGCCCATGACCAAGCCTCCATAGAACACATGCTAGTGCAAGTTCTGGAGGTATTGGATCACGGACATGAGATGAGGTCTGACTAGAGGATAAACATGGTCGAATTATATCTAAAACTGAGATGAAATGATATAGGATATTCTATGTGCATATTAAACCTTATATTGATAATTTGATCATCTCTCTAAATAAATGTACCCATGAAAAGATAAAAGAATACCCTTTGTCTAGGAAAGATCCACCACTCTCGTAGTGAAAATAAAGTTGCTCTAGGCTCTATGGTTGCAAGTGTTGCATAATACATCCACATCCAAATGATCATAATGAAAAAGCAAAAGCGTAAAAGGGCACAATAACTCATTTGTCTCATCCCATAACACATGATAAGAAAACAATACATTAACACATGCTATTATTACAATTTAAAAAATAAAAGGAAACACATATTCAATAAAAGAAAATAAAAGGAAACAGATATTCAATATATTTATTGGAAATGAAAAAGATTATAACTACAAAATAGGAAATTCACATAATCATGGATAACTTCTACATGATCTATAACAAAAAAGAGCTCAATGATTATCATTCGGCCTCATCTTTTCGTAATGTATAAAAACAAAGATCTTTATGTTTCTAACATTGATCTTCATATTTCTTCAATTTGAAGTCTAAAGTCATTATCTTTTCCTTGCATCCTTTCCTAGCTTTGTATTTGTGCATTGATCATTTTTTTTAATGCACAGATCATCTATGAGACCCCTTCTATCATGAACTTTCTAGTTTTATCTATAGAGATCTTTCTTTGTGAGCGAGCTCCTTTTCCTTTGATGCCTTCAACATTAAAATCCTCTCCTGCATCCACCTCTATACTTCTCATGCCACTACAACATATCGAGGGTATACCGAGGCTGCTAGCAAGGCAAATGAACGGGCATGATTTCTTCACAACATCGGTGTTAGAGTCAGTATACACGTCGGAAAGAAAGCATCGGTATGGGCACCGGTATAAGCGTGGGTATAAGCACCAGTATATCCGCCGGTATTATCGACGCTTATACCGATGCCCATACCAACGCCCGCAATGGGTGTACCGGCGCCTATACCGACGTCCATACTGGACCTTCGGACGCGTATACCGACGATCCTATCTGCACAAATTTTTTTGGATAGAGTGTGTTGTCTTTTGCTACAGCATGATATTGTTTAGCAAAAGACAATACACTCTTCCCACTGAGTACATGTGTTATGTACTCTAATGGCAACCAAAACATAAACTTATATGAGCAAAAATGACAATGAATCATGTACAAAAAGTTGTATATTCCATAAATGAAAAATGTACAAAAGTATGGCAAAGCACTTCTATATAGGAATCAAATACAAAAGTGACAAAGCACTTCCATATAGGAATCGAATACAAAATTATGGTACATCATTGCCACATAGGAGTGTAATACAAAATTGTGGCAATGTGACAAAACACTTCCATATGGGAATCGAATACAAAATTATGTTACATCATTGCCGTATGCGAGTGTGATACAAAATTGTGGCATTGATCAAAATATGTACACCTACAATCCTACAACAAAACATATGTATAAAATAAGACCAATTAACATGACATTTATAAACAAAAACTAAAAACACGAAACCAAGATATAACTTTATCTAATCAAGAATATTCTCCCATGAGACGATTGCACCATGTCCCTCTAAGTCTTGTAACAGTGCAGTCAGTCCATGTCGATATCCGTATGATTCTTCAGTTCGCGTCGGAGGACGACCCACTGCCAACTCCTATAATAAATATGCAAAATGTTAGATGAACATACATAATGTGCTTAACACAAACATCTTCAAAATTAACATGATACTTATAAATTGGTAGCGCATACTGTGGTATCCGCCGCTACCTATTGCGACGTTCCAACCGTATCTAAACGTGTGGCCGCCGCATCTCTCTGTTGACGATATTGATCAGGAGTATGTTGCTGCTTATCGTGAATCGATTCCCATTCTTCGACATCTAGCCAAACAGACTTCGGTAAGCCTGCTCGAAAAGCATCGCGAGCTTCCGATCGTCGATGCCACATACCTTCGTGTGCCGTATGTTGAATCCATTCGGAACTCACAATAGGATTCCCAGGTGCTAGCCGGTACTCTTCATATATGCATTGTGTGATATGATTTTTAGAGTCCCTATCCTGTTCGGTCCATTTTAACATTACTGAATGATGGAATTCGATGGAGTAGAGTTGTCGAATGCACTGACACATTGACTTTCCTGCCCCATCCATAACTGGAGCTCCATTACGGATATGATATATCTTTGAGTCTTCATGATCATGCGCACCCCAAGGTGTACGTGGAGATCCCATTTGATGCAATGTGAAGATCTCATCTCATCCAATGTATATATATGCATGCTTGTATACATATGCATGCTTGTATACCTATGCATTCATGTATACATATGCATTCATGTATACATATGCATTCATGTATACATATGCATTCTTGTATGCATATGCATGCTTATATGCATATGCATGCATGTATGCATATGCATTCATGTATGCATATGCATTCATGTATGCATATGCATTCATGTATGTATGCATGTATGCATGCATGTATGCATGCATGTATGCATGTATGCATGTATGCATGCATGTATGCATATGTATATATGTATGCATGCTTGCATACATATGCATTCATGTATACATATGCTTGTATGCATATGCATGCATGTATGCATATGCATGCTTGTATGCATATGCATTCATGTATGCATATGTATACATGCTTGTATACATATGCATTCATGCTTGTATGCATATCCATGTATGCATATGCATTCATGTATGCATATGTATACATGCTTGTATACATATGCATTCATGCTTGTATGTATGCATATGCATACATGTATGCATGCTTGTATGTATGCATATGCATACATGTATGCATGCTTGTATGTATGCATATGCATGCATGTATGCATATGCATGCATGTATGCATATGCATGCATGTATGCATATGCATGCATGTATGCATATGCATGCTTGTATACATATGCATTCATGTATACATATGCATGTGTGTATGCATATGCATTCATGTATGCATATGCATTCTTATATGCATATGCATTCATGTTGAAGAATCACTCACAAATTTGACATACAGACAGATATAAAGATGAAGAAAGACAAAGAAAAGCAGAAACAAAGTCAGTCAGAAAATCAAGCCTTAGTGAAGGGACAAATTCATGTCTGTATTATACAGCGTAGAAGTTTCCAGAATTATGAGTTTGTTGAAACCCGGATCAAAATTGTATATAAGAGAGCTGAGAGCTAGAAGAAGAGAGAGAGTGCATAGAACCGGAATAGAATAGTGATATAGAAGACGCGAGAGATTGTGTATGTAAAGATGAATAATAGAACCTGAATTGTCGGGTATTCATCTGAGAGAGATGGTAAGGAATAAGTACTCAGAGTAGGAGAGTTTTCCATAGCTATGAGCAAAGTGAGGCCAAGCTATTTTGTACACATCTTCTCTAATAGAAAACACATGTTCATGTGAAATTTTGAGCGCATTCTTCGTATGTGAAGAAATCTGAGTGATTTCATGTTACTGTGAAAGTTAGTTAACAGTTACAGTTTTTTGAGTAAACATTCTCCGGTACTTCAGAGAGTTAGATCTCGTAACACAGTGTAAAGTTTTTCATGACTGATAGCTCATCTTAAAGCTAGGAGTCTCAACTATAAGTTGATCAAAAGAGTTTTGTGAAACGTGACAAGTACACAGTACAAAGTCTGACCATAAAAAGGCATTCTGAACTAGTGAAGTTTTTTCTTAAACTTCAGATAGAATTCATTCAGTGAAGGAAGCTCAGGTATTACTTCCTTACTTCATCTACAATCATTCGAAGTAATCACAAATAGAATTGCCGTTGATTCCGGTAAGATTCCGGTAACATTACGGTGACATTCCGGTGAAGTTCCGGTGAAATGTCGGTGAGTTCAAAATACAGTTGTAAAGTTTTCAGTTTCAGAAAGTTTGCTAAGCTTAGTTCTTGTGACGTGGTGAATTGCGCAGTTGAGCTTTAGCTAGTTAAGCTCACTGGCTGCGTTAACAAGTAGTACAAGAGCTCAATAGTTGATGATAGTTCCTTAGAGCTCAACAAGTGACAATTTTCCGCAGTCTTGTTAGTGAACAAGCTTTTGTCACGAATCAACAGTGGTATCAGAGCAGAAAGGTTCTGAAGAGCAGAAAAGGTTTCTCAGAAGAAGAAACGGAAATAGAATTTGAAGAATTCTCATAAAGAAAGGTGAAAGCTGAAGAGATCAACAGTAAATGGCATCAAGAAGTATTCCAAAGTCATTCTCAAGGTAAAGGTCTACAAAAGGTAAAATCCTTTAACGTTACACTCACCGGAAGTAACAGAAATAAGAAGATCATGGCAGATCACATTTCTATTGACAAATTGGACATAGATAACTATCCCGCATGGGTAATGCGAATGGAAGCTTTACTTATGAGTAAAGACTTAATGATGTATGTGAGAGGAGAAGAAAAGAAGCCAACTTTTGAAGACGACAGTCAACCAAAGAAAGAAGAGTTAGAAGCCTTGAAGCTGTGGCAGAAGAAAGATGCAATGGCAAGAGCTTATATCTATAACACCGTTACATATCATTTATTACCGCATATTAGAGATCTGGAGAAAGCAGAAGACATATGGAGTGCTTTGGAAGATCATTTCCAAAATATGATGAAAGCTAGGAAGGCTAGCTTATGGTCGGAGTTCACAATGTTCAAGAAAAAGCAAAGTCAAAGCATTAGTGATTATGTCACTAAGATGAAGGACTTGGCAGATAGTCTTGGATCGATTGGTGAAGTTATTGAAGACCACAGGTTAATAGCGCAACTGCTTGCAGGTTTGAGAGGAGATGAAAGGTGGAAACCTTTCGTACTCTCAACTGAACTTTCTTTAAATCATTTTGTACCAGATTTTAATCAATTACTTGGATTAATGCTAACGTTTGAGCAAGATTTGAAGACAGACGGAGATAAAGGACATAGTTGTTGGTGCATTTCAAGCCTTCACCTTTGGCTTGGAACTCTTGAAGGATGTCACTATGTGAAGTTAGAACCATAGGAACACTTGCTTATGTGTTATTACCTTTTACTCCTTGTAAAAGTCTAGATGACTTGGCACTTACAAGTAATCACTTACCTACTTGATTAGTCATGGAATTTGGATGGTGTAAATGGAGAGAATATCTCCCTACTTTTAGAGGAGAGATTCTAGGGAGCCTTAGTTTGAATTTGAAATTCAAATGTATCTCCATCACTTATAAAAAACCAATGTAAAAACTCGCGGGACAGAGAGTGATCTTACGAGCTCCATTCTTCACTATCATTGAGTGTGTGAGTGCTACACTATAGCCTACACATCTCCAACTCATTAGGCTACATCTATCAAGTCAATGAGATTGTACATTCATGTGAATTAATAGAAAGAGTTACATTCATAATCTCTGTTTTCTCTGAGTCATCTACTCCACGTCTATCAACTTCAACAAGGCATATCTCAAGATCTACTGAACGAAATCAAGTGATTTAAAGCTTGTTGCAACCAGCTCCAAGCATACTACACGCTTACAAAATTTCAAAGCCATTGGATCAGCCATCTCGGAGAAATCTTGCTCGAAGTGGTCTCTGGTATTTCTCTGCACACTTCCTAAAAAATCGGGGGTGACTCTAATTTTGCTAAAGTGATTTCTCAGAGTATAGTTTATCATTTCTTCTCATTCGACTTGAAAATGGTAGCTTGTTAAGCTAATTTAATATGTCCAGAAGGAATTAGATCAATTGTAAGTGTGCTGGTCACACTGAGTGAAAGACTGAGCAGGTGTCAATACCAAAATAGCAAGTTTTCTTGGATTTGTCAAGTGCAAAGTTATCTGTTTTGATTTGATCATTACACATATCATTTGCAAAGTACATATATGCTTTCTTGGTATCATTTGGAAGCTAATCAAGTGTACTCAGCATATCTGGAATCAAAGGAGGGCTGGTGTGAAGCAGGTTTAGCAACATCAACTCAATCTCTTGAGTGCATCCATCCATCTCTCCCAACAGTGGTATCAGAGCAAATAAGGTAAACATGGGAGATGGTTTTCCTTCATTCATTGACAAATTGGACAGGAACAATTACCAAGCTTGGTCTCTAAGGATGAAGACCTATCTACAAGGAAGAAGCTTATTTGGATACATATCAGGAGATGAGGAATTGCCCTCATTCAAAGCTAGAGGACTACCCACCAAGGATGAACAAGAGAGACTCAACCAATGGTGTGCAAAGGATGCTTTGGCAAGGTCTTACCTTCTTAACTCTATATCTGATTTCCTTTTACCTCATGTAAGGAACTGTAAGACTTCCCAAGAGACTTGGGAAACTCTGTCAACATATTTCTCTTCCAACACAAGGGCCAGGAAAAATCAACTATGGATTGAATTCACAACCCTTAGGAAGCAGCCCAAGCAATCAGTCTCAGAGTATGTGACCAAGATTAAAGATGTGGCAGACCAATTAGCAAGCATTGGAGAGGAGATTGAAGAGTAACAAATAGTCAGGCAAGTAACAAATGGACTCAAGGCAGATGATAAGTGGGAAAGCTTCACCACTGCAATGGACCTCTACATGGATATGCATACCCCAGATCTCACAACACTTATGGGCCAACTTTTCACACATGAAGCAAAGTTTACAAAGGCAGGAGATCAATCAAAAGGTAACAACCCCTCTGCTCTATATACTGATAAGAAAGTTAAAGATAAAGGTAAAAGTAAGAAGGTTGATGAAGAAGGCTCTACCTCCCAAGCAAACTATGCAGGGAGAGGTAGATCCTCAAGAGGAAGAGGCAGAGGAGGAAAGTCAGGTAGGGGGAGACCCTACAACTCATCACCATGCAACATTTGTGGATTGTCCAATCATACCACAGATGAATGCTACAAGAACTACAAGAATCAGAGAGGAAGAGGCTATCAAAGAGGTGGATACTCTCAAGGGAGAGGCAGGTTCAACCAACACCAAAGCTACAATGGATACAACAACAATTACAACAACAACCACAATGGTAATTACCAAGGTGGATTCAGAAATAGAAGGGATTACAACAACTACACAGAGGAGCAAGATGACTCCCTATTGATCATGAATATGACCTCCAAGGTAGGTACAAATGATGATCATTTATTTTATACTGACTCAGGATGTTCTAACCATGTAGCTGGCAATGTGGCACTACTCTCTGATTTGGAAGAACCCAAGGGGAAACATCAGGTACAAACAGGTGATGATACTAAACACTCTGTTATAAAGATTGGAAATGTAAAGACATGTGATGGTAACCAGAATCTATTGAGCAAGGTACTCTATGTACCAACCATCACCAAGAATCTAATGAGTGTTGGTCAGATTGTGGAGAAAGGTTTGCAGGTCAGATTCACTCAACATGGAGCATATGTGAAGGACCCAAGACATGGTTTCAAAAGAATTGCCAAGGGGGAGAAATCAGGTAGATTGTTTACTTTTGAGCTAGAAGACACCAAGAACATTGCTTTATATAATTACAAAGATCAAACACTTTCAGAGTTAGAAATATGGCACAAGAGGTTAGGTCACATAGGTGAAAGAACCCTAAAGCAAATGTGCAGGGATCAATGTGTGCTTGGGATACCTAATGTGTCCAAGCAACATATGATTTACAAGTGTGGAGCATGTCAGTTTGGTAAGTCTCACAGGTTGCCCTATTCAAGGAAAGGTTTCATGCATGAAGACTACCTAGACTTGGTACACACAGATGTTTGGGGACCTAGCAAGGACCCTTCCATTTCAGGATCAAGGTACTATGTGTCCTTCATTGATGACTATAGCAGGTGGACTATCTTATACTTTATGAAGCATAAAGATGAAGTGTTTAATTGTTTCAAGAGGTATCTTGCACTTGTTGAAAAGCAAACAGGAAGAAGCTTGAAAAGGCTAAGGTCAGATGGTGGAGGAGAATACTTCTCAAATGAGTTTGAAGATTTCTTGCAGGAAAGAGGCATCAAAAGGGAGATAACTACAAGGTACTCACCTGAACAAAATGGGGTAGCTGAAAGAAGGAATAGACTCATTGTAGAAACAGCTAGGTCTATGCTTAATGAAAAGCAGCTACCAAATTATCTTTGGGCAGAGAGTGTATCTACTGCCACCTATCTCATCAATAGGTTGCCATCCAAATCAATTGATGGCATGACACCATATGAAGCTTGGCATGGTAAGAGACCTTCTCTGGATCATTGTAAAATCTTTGGTTGTGTAGCATATGTGCATATTCCCTCACAGGTAAGGGGAAAACTAGACCCTAAAGCTGAAAAGTGTATCTTCATTGGTTATGATTTGAACCAAAAGGGATACAGATTCTACAACCCAACAAAAAAAGGCTTCAAGGTAAGCAGAGATTTCATCTTTGATGAGAATGACTCATGGTATGAGAATGAATGCAGGAAGATTAGTCTACCCTATGATATGGAAGAAGATTTCCCAAAGCTCACCAAGGAGGAACCAATTCAGAAAGATGAATCAAGCTCAGATGATGATGACACAATAAACCTTGAGGAATTCAAGGCATGGAAGTCCAAAGGAAAGATAAGAAATTAGAGGATACACCAGAATCCTCAACTCAAGCAATGAGGAGATCTCAGAGAGAAAAGAAGAAGCCTATCAGATTTGGGTATGACACATCACTTGTAACTAAACATTCTGTATATCTTGCAAAGGATTTGTTGAATGAAGAACCAGGTACCTATGAAGAAGCAATAACCAAACCAGAATGGAAAGGAGCTATGGATGAAGAAATGGAAGCTCTCAAGGAGAGTGATACTTGGGACTTGGTACCCAAGAAGGACTCTATGAAGGTGATAGGATCCAGATGGATCTACAAGCTAAAGAGGAATTCAGATGGAACAATAAACAGGTACAAAGCTAGGTTGGTTGCCAAGGGTTTTGCACAAACCCAAGGCATTGATTATGAGGAGACATTTTCTCCTGTGGCCAAGATGCCAACTATCAGAATATTGGTGAGTGTAGCTGCATCCAAGAATTGGAACATGTACCAATTAGATGTCAAGAATGCTTTCTTGAATGGATGGATATCTGAAGAAGTCTACATGTCACAACCACCTGGCTATGAAGACCCCAAGAAGGTAAACTATGTTTGTAAATTGAAGAAGGCTCTATATGGTTTGAAGCAGGCACCTAGAGCATGGAGTTACAGGTTAACAACCTATCTCCAAGACCAAGGATTTGTGATGAGCAAAGCTGACACTTCTCTATTCATAAAGAGGAGTAGTACAGAGGTAATATACTTGTGTGTTTATGTTGATGACATCATCATTACAGGCAATGATGTAAATGGGATTAGACACATCAAAGGACAAATGATGAAAGAATTCAAGATTAATGATCTTGGATTATTGAAGTACTTCTTAGGTCTTCAGTTAGTCTACACCAACTCAGGTATATATATCACTCAAAAGAAGTATATACAGGATATAGTCAAGAAGTTTGGTTTGCAGGATGCTAAAAACTCAACTACTCCAATGGAGGTCAACCTAAAGCTAAGTGCTCATGAAGGGGAAGAAGTCCAAGACATCACAGGATATCAAAGTATGGTAGGTAGTTTGAATTATGCTACCTTGACAAGAATTGACATAGCATATGGAGTTAGTGTGCTAAGCCAATTCATGCACAAACCAAGGGTACCTCATCTAGAGGCAGCAAAGAAAATCTTGAAGTACCTCAAAGGAACTCAAAGTCATGGTTTGTACTTTCCTTATACATCAGATATTGATATTAAAGTATATTCAGATGCAGATTGGGCAGGATGCAAGGATGATAGGAGGAGCACATCAAGATACATTTGTTTTGCAGGAGATAAACCTATTTCTTGGTCAGCCAAGAAGCAACCTACAATGGCTTTGTCATCCACTGAAGCAGAGTATAGAGGGCTTGCCAATGCCACTCAAGAAGCTATCTGGTTAAAGCTTTTATATACATGGTTAGGCTTATACACAAGACCTCCAATCATCTTTGGAGATAACACAAGCTCTCTTCACCTTGCAGCTAATCGAATATATCATGCTAGAACCAAACACATAGAGGTTCATTACCACTATGTGAGAGAGAAGCTACTTAGTAAAGACATTCAATTGACTTATGTGTCTACTAATATGCAATGTGCAGATTTACTTACAAAAGCTCTGGATGGAAACAAGTTATGCAGATTCAAATCCATGATTGGATTGCAGGATGTGATTGAAGACTAAGACTAAAGATGAAGACTTAAGCCAAAGTGTTTGGCTTGAGGGGGAGCTGTTGGTGCATTTCAAGCCTTCACCTTTGGCTTGGAACTCTTGAAGGATGTCACTATGTGAAGTTAGAACCATAGGAACACTTGCTTATGTGTTATTACCTTTTACTCCTTGTAAAAGTCTAGATGACTTGGCACTTACAAGTAATCACTTACCTACTTGATTAGTCGTGGAATTTGGATGGTGTAAATGGAGAGAATATCTCCCTACTTTTAGAGGAGAGATTCTAGGGAGCCTTAGTTTGAATTTGAAATTCAAATGTATCTCCATCACTTATAAAAAACCAATGTAAAAACTCGCGGGACAGAGAGTGATCTTACGAGCTCCATTCTTCACTATCATTGAGTGTGTGAGTGCTACACTATAGCCTACACATCTCCAACTCATTAGGCTACATCTATCAAGTCAATGAGATTGTACATTCATGTGAATTAATAGAAAGAGTTACATTCATAATCTCTGTTTTCTCTGAGTCATCTACTCCAAGTCTGTCAACTTCAACAAGGCATATCTCAAGCTCTACTGAACCAAATCAAGTGATTTAAAGCTTGTTGGAACCAGCTATAAGCATACTACACGCCTACAAAATTTCAAAGTCAGTGGATCAGCCATCTCGGAGAAATCTTGCTCGAAGTGGTCTCTGGTATTTCTCTGCACACTTCCTAAAAAATCGGGGGTGACTCTAATTTTGCTAAAGTGATTTCTCAGAGTATAGTTTATCATTTCTTCTCATTCGACTTGAAAATGGTAGCTTGTTAAGCTAATTTAATATGTCCAGAAGGAATTAGATCAATTGTAAGTGTGCTGGTCACACTGAGTGAAAGACTGAGCAGGTGTCAATACCAAAATAGCAAGTTTTCTTGGATTTGTCAAGTGCAAAGTTATCTGTTTTGATTTGATCATTACACATATCATTTGCAAAGTACATATATGCTTTCTTGGTATCATTTGGAAGCTAATCAAGTGTACTAAGCATATCTGGAATCAAAGGAGGGCTGGTGTGAAGCAGGTTTAGTAGCACCAACTCAATCTTCTGAGTGCATCCATCCATCTCTCCCAACAATAGTTCGGCTATGTATGCAAAGAATAAGAAGAAAGATGATAAAGGTAAAGAAAAAGATGAAGAAGAGATGACTGCTCAAGCAAATTATGCAAGAGGAAGAGGTAACGTCAGAAAGAGAGGTAATACAAAATGTAGAGGTAATCAGAAGAAGGCTTGCTGGATCTGCGGATTAAGCAATCACTTGGCTCATGATTGTTGGCATAATTCTCAAGGATTAAGTTAGAATCAGAACAATAACAGTAGAGGCAGAAGCGGAAGATATCAAAAAGGAAGACAAAGCCAAAGAGGCGGATATGGTAGAGGTGGAGCAAGAAGTTGGGAACAGAATCAGTCTCACAACACTACCTACTACAATTATGCAAATGATACGCAGAATGATGATCATACAACATTGATGATGAACTCAATAAGTGTGTCAGGAAATGAAGACCTAAAGGTATTCTATATTGACTCTGGTTGTTCAAATCATTTCTCAAGAAATATAGAATTATTATCAGAACTTGAAGGAGGTATTTCAAATCATACAGTACACACAGGTGACAACACAAAACATAATGTAAGGTCAATTGGAAAGGTAAAATGTAAGAATGGAGCTGACCTACTAACAAATGTTTTGTATGTTCCAACAATCCCAAAGAATCTGATCAGTGTGGGTCAGATAGTAGAAAAAGGTTTTCAAGTCAGGTTTACAAATGAAGGAGTACTTGTTGAAGATCTAGAGAATGGATACAATCAGATTGTCCATGGTAAAAACGAAGGTAGACTTTTTACTCTTAAAGTACAAGGAAATATTGGTCAAGCCTTGATCACACATGGTGATGAGGTATTCACAGAGTTAGACCTCTGCCATAAGAGGTTAGGACATTTTTAATGAAACAGGAATCAAAACTATGGTGGAAAAAAAATCCGTGAGAGGATTACCAAATATGAAGAACCAACATATGATTTACAAATGTGAAGCTGGTCAGATGGGAAAAGCCCACAGGTTACCATTTCAGAAGAAAGGGTACAAACACGATGGTGTGTTAGAGTTCATACATACAGATGTATGGGGGCCAACGAAAAGAAGGATCTATCAGTGGTTCAAGGTACTACGTTCTTTTCATTGATGATGCAACAAGATGGATAACTCTTTATGTTTTGAAAGAGAAGTCAGAAGTATTTGAAGCTTTCAGGCATTTTCATGCATATGCTGAAAGACTTACAGGATAGAAACTCAAAAGACTAAGGTCTGATGGAGGAGGAGAATATTTTTCTCGAGAGTTCAATGATTATCTGTGGAATGCAGGTATCAAAAGAGAAATAACTTGCAGGTATACACTGCAACAAAATGGAGTAGCAGAAAGGAGAAACGGAACTCTAGTTGAGTTTGCAAGAGCAATGCTAAAGGAGAAGAATTGTCCAAACTATATTTGGGCTGAGGCTATAAATACAGCTACATACCTAGTAAACAGATTACCATGTACAACTTTAAATGGGATGATCCCTTATGAAGCTTGGTGGGGTAAGAAACCAACACTTGATCATTGTAAAGTGTTTGGATCAGTTGCTTATGCTTATGTACCATCACAACTTAGACATAAGCTTGAACCAAAAGCTGAAAAATATGTGTTCATCGGATATGATGAAAAGCAAATGGGTTATAGGTTATGGAGTCCTTTAACCAAATAGTTTACTATTTCTAGAGATGTGACATTTGATGAAGGAAAGAGCTGGCATACAGATAAAGAGCATAATGTTAAAACACTTGAAGAAGAGGTAAGAAGAATTGAAAAAGGTAAATCACATATGGAGGTGAATGGAGATGAAGATCATATGCAGGCAAGTATGTCCAGGATCGGATCAGGTATGAGAAACGAAAATGAACCAAGATTTGATGAAGGTGTGTATTCAGATACACATGAAGAATATGAGCTAAGAAGGTCAAACAGAGTAAGGAAACAACCAAGAAGGTATTCCTATGATACTTCTTATTTGACTCAAAAAAACTATGCTTACTTAGTAAAGGAAGATGAAGAACCTCAGAATTACAATGAAGCAAAAGGTAAGAAACAATGGGAAGAAGCAATGAAGGAGGAGTTCAATGCTCTTGAAGAGAACAAGACTTGAGAACTTGTTCCAAAATCAAATGGTAAGAAAGTGATTGGAAATAAATGGGTTTACAAAGTTAAGAAACTTGGAGATGGAAGGATAGCCAGATACAAAGCTAGACTGGTGGTTAAAGGCTATGCTTAGACACATGGCATAGATTATGATGAGACATTTAGTCCGATGGCAAAGATATCAACCATAAGGACATTGATTGCTATAGCAGCATCAAAAGGATGGAAGCTAAGTCAGCTGGATATAAAGAATGCATTTCCGAATGGATATATATCAGATGAAGTATACATGGAACAACCTGAAGGGTTTGTAAGTTCCAGTTACCCAGAACATGTTTGCAGGTTAAGAAGAGCTCTCTATGGATTGAAGCAAGCTCCAAGAGCTTGGAATTACAGACTTGTGAAGTATCTCAATGACCTTGGATACCAAAGCTCGAAGGCTGATGCAAGTCTACTCGTTAAGAGAACAGATGAAGGTATGATCTACATTTGTATTTATGTAGATGACATAATAATCACAGGAACCTCAGATGAAGGAATCAAGGAGGTAAAGAGACTGCTTGAAAAAGACTTCAAGATCAGTGATCTAGGAAAGTTATCATACTTTCTTGGAATGGAAGTTACATATACAGATCATGGCATATATGTTTCGCAAGAAAGATATCTTCTAAATTTACTAAAGAAGTTTAACATGGAGAATTGCAGAGAAGCTTCAACACCGCTTGAAGTAAATCATAAACTCAGCAAATATGGTGGTGCAGAGTTTAAAGATATGAGGAAGTATAAGTCGTTAGTGGGAAGCTTAATTTATGCTACACTAACAAGACCGGATCTCAGTTATGCAGTTGGAGTTCTCTCACAGTTCATGCATTGTCCGAAGGATCAACATTGGATTGCAAGGAAAAGAGTTTTCAGATATATCAAAAGAACTATAAAGGAAGGATTATATTATCCTTATACATCAGATATAAAGTTGAGAGCATACACTGACTCAGATTGGGCAGGAAGTCAAGATGATAGAAGGTCCACATATGGGTATATGATATACCTAGGAGATAAGCTTGTAAGCTGGTGTTCGAAGAAGCAGCATACACTGGCTTTATCGTCAACAGAAGCAGAATATAAAGGACTTGTGGAAGCAACTAAAGAAGTGATATGGATGCAAACCTTGTTCAAAAGTATGGGTATTGATCAAGGTATACCTATCATACATGGAGATAATATGAGCTCGTTGTATCTTGCAGCAAATCCAGTATGTCATGCAAGAACAAAACACATAGAGATTCAATATCATTTCTTGAGGGAAAAGGTAATGCAGAAGGAGATTGAAATAGTATTCACTCCTACGAAAGATCAGACTGCAGATATTCTCAGAAAGAGCTTAGATGGAATAAAGACAAGCAGATTCAAAGAAATGGCAGGTATAAAAGAAAAGAAGAATATATGAAAGATCAGAGAATGCAAATTAGTGATTGAGGGGGAGCTGTTGAAGAATAACTCACAAATTTGACATACAGACAGATATAAAGACGAAGAAAGACAAAGAAAAGCAGAACCAAAGTCAGTCAGAAAATTAAGCCTTAGTGAAGGGACAAATTCATGTCTGTAATATATAGCGTAGAAGTTTCCAGAATTACGAGTTTGTCTGGTATTCATTTGAGAGAGATGGTAAGGAATAACTACTCAGAGTAGGAGAGTTTTCCATAGCTATGAGCAAAGTGAGGCCAAGCTATTTTGTACACATCTTCCCTAATAGGAAACACATGTTCATGTGAAATTTTGAGCGCATTCTTCCTATGTGAAGAAATCTGAGTGATTTCATGTTACTGTGAAAGTTAGTTAACATTTACAATTTTTTAAGTAAACATTTTCCGGTACTTCTGAGAGTTAGATCTCGTAACACAGTGTAAAGTTTTTCATGAGTGATAGCTCATCTTAAAGCTAGGAGTCTCAACTATAAGTTGATCAAAAGAGTTTTGTGAAACGTGACAAGTACACAGTACAAAGTCTGACCGTAAAAAGGCATTTTGAACTGGTGAAGATTTTTCTTAAACTTCAGATAGAATTCATTCAGTGAAGGAAGCTCAGGTATTACTTACTTACTTCAGCTACAATCATTTGAAGTAATCACAAATAGAATTGTAGTTGATTCCGGTAAGATTCTGTTAACATGACGGTGACATTCCGGTGAAGTTCCGGTGAAATTTCGGTGAGTTCAAAATACAGTTGTAAAGTTTTCAGTTTCAGAAAGTTTGCTAAGCTACTGATGATTATAGAGGTGTTCTAATATCGCTTTAGCTTAGTTCTTGTGACGTGGTGAATTGTGCAGTTGAGCTTTAGCTACTTAAGCTCACTCGCTGTGTTAACTAGTACAAGAGCTCAACAGTTGATGATAGTTCGTTAGAGCTCAACAAGTGACAATTTTCCGCAGTCTTGTCAATGAACAAGCTTTTTTCACGAATCAACAATTCATGTATGCATATGCATTCATGTATGCATGCTTGTATGTATGCATATGCATGCTTGTATGCATATGCATTCATGTATGCATATGCATTCATGTATGCATATGCATTCATGTATGCATATGCATTCATGTATGCATATGCATTCATGTATGCATATGCATTCATGTATGCATATGCATTCATGTATGCATATGCAGTCATGTATGCATATGTATACATCCTTGTATACATATGCATCATGCTTGTATGCATATGCATGTATGCATATGCATTCATGTATGCATATGCATTCATGTATGCATATGTATACATGCTTGTATACATATGCATTCATGCTTGTATACATATGCATTCATGCTTGTATGTATGCATATGCATACATGTATGCATGCTTGTATCTATGCGTATGCATACATGTATGCATATGCATGCATGTATGCATATGCATTCATGTATGCATATGTATACATGCTTGTATACATATGCATTCATGCTTGTACGTATGCATATGCATACATGTATGCATGCTTGTATGTATGCATATGCATGCTTGTATGTATGCATATGCATGCTTGTATGTATGCATATGCATGCTTGTATGTATGCATATGCATGCTTGTATGTATGTATATGCATGCTTGTATGTATGCATATGCATGCTTGTATGTATGCATATGCATGCTTGTATGTATGCATATGCATACTTGTATGCATATGCATTCATGTATGCATATGCATGCATGTATGCATATGCATGCATGTATGCATATGCATGCTTGTATGTATGCATATGCATGCATGTATGTATGCATATGCATGCATGTATGTATGCATATGCATGCATGTATGTATGCATATGCATGCATGTATGTATGCATATGCATGCATGTATGTATGCATATGCATTCCACTACAACAGATCGATGGTATAACAAGGTTTTTATTGAGGAAAATGAAGGCGACTTTATTTGCCGTGACGTCGGTGTAAAGGTCGGTGTGCACATCGGTACCAGAGCGTCGGTATATGCGTCGGTATACGCGTCGATATATGCATGGGTATTACCGGCACCCATACCGGGGCATATACCAAGGGTTCTGCTGGACATACCGTCACCTATACCGTGGCTTGCTGGGTGTACCGACAGTTATTCCGATGACACTACTGGGAGTACCGTCGCGTATATCGACGACCATACCTTCAAAATTTCTTTTGGGCAGAATGTTTTGTCTTTTGCTACAGCAACATTACCATGATGGTGCTTAACAAAAGAGAATACACTCTACCCAAAAAAAACCGAGTACATGTGATGTGTACTCTAATGACAACCAAAATATGATTTCATGAAACAGAGTATTATTGGACACAAAAGAGATAATCAGAATGAACTATGAACCATGTACAAAAGAAGTTATATATTTCAATAATGAAGCATGTACAAGAGTGTGGCAAACCACTATCATATATGACGCTTTTACAAAATGTGGCAAAGCAATGTATTGCCATATAAAAATCAAATACAAAATATGGTCTTCCACTGCCATACACATGCAAAGAACGTTCCATATCAACAGTCCTGCAACAAAGAACATTAATGGAATGAGATAAATTCACATGAAAATTACAAACAACAAGTAAAAACCAAGTTTATAAATTAATTACCTCATCGCAAATGCTCCCATGAAACTACCGCACCGCGTCCCTCCAAGTCCTGCAATAGTGCAGTCAACCCATGACTATATCCGTAAGACTCCTCTGTTCGTGTTGGAGGATGACCCATTGCCAGCTCCTGAAACAAATATAAAAAGATTAGAGAAATATACATGAGAAATTTAACACAAATAAATTCAATAAATGAAATGGTACTTACAAACTCATGACGCATCGTGTCATATCCGCCGCTGCCTAAATGTGATGGTCCAATCGTATCTAAACGTGTGATTGTGGCATTTCGCTGCTGGGGATATCGATCACGAGTCTGCTGCTGCGCGTCACGAATCATGTCCCACTCCTTAGCATCTAACCATATAGGCTTTGGTAAGCCTTCTCTGAAAGCATCACGAGCCTCGGATCGTCCATGGGAAATGACCTCACGTGCGGTGTGTAGAATCCACTCTAAACTAACAATAGACTGTCCATCGGCTGGTCGGAACTCCTGGTAAATTTTCTGTGTGATATAATTCTTCCGATCTTTATCCTGTTCACTCCATTTCAGCATGATGGAGTGTCCAAACTGGATGGAGCAAAGCTGTCGTATGCATGCACGCATTGCTTTGCCAGCCGCATCCATCACCGGAGCTCCATCTCAGATACTATACACCTTGGAGTCATCATGGTCATGAGCACCCCAAGGTGTACATGGTGTTCCAGATGGTGTACTGCATGGCGTACCTACATTTGAGATACTCGTCCTAGGAGTAGAAGTGGGCAACACAACGTCCGTCGCACTGCCTCCATAATAACCGCCTCCAGACCTACCTGTAGATCCACTCCTAGAACCTCCTGCTCCAAAGTGAGACCTCGATCTACGAGACGGGCCAGAACCTGTATCGCACTGAGGTGTCGAACGCACATGTCTACTAGTAGACCCAGTAGGAGATGGCTGCAAAGATGGTCGTGGTGGAGTCACAAAGCTAGGAGACATACCTCCTACGGGAGTAGCACCACCCGCAGGAGTGACACCGGCAGGAGTGACACCGACGGGAGTGACACCGACGCGAGTGAGGCCAGCGAGAGTGAGGCCGGCAGGAGTAAGGCTGCCAGAAGTGAGGCAGGGAGGAGTGCTACCACGAGCGATCCAATACTGTGATGCAGCGGCCATATACGCAGGAGGAACCTGAGAGATGAACTCCAAAAACTGCTCCTCTGTCATGGAATGTGGAGTGACTGGAGGATTGTCTCACATCGTGCTCTGTAATAAAAGAACTCAAATAATTAACATGCAATAAGAAAAGTAGTATAGAGAATAAACAAAAAAAAATAAAAATTAGTACGTACAAGTGTTTTATTCAAAAGTCTTCTATTCTAGCATCCTCTTGAAGATCCGATGCACCGAGAATATCTATCTCTATATTGATGGCTTCTAAATCGCTTGCTATGCTCGTTTCCTTTTGATCATCGTCTATTGCTTTGTCCTCTCGAACAATGACCTCTTCTTCTCGAACAATGATCTCTTCCTTCTCAACTATCGAATGAATCTCTGAGTCCACTAGAGATGGAATTTCTTCTACATCTATGTTTTCAAAAATTTGTCTACTACGTGGAGCGACTTGTAAAACAAATAGCCACTCTCGGACTTTTGAATCTGGTATAAAAACAACTTGCTCATAGTGTTCGGGAAGTACAAATATATCCCTTTCATCTGTCCATAATCTTGTGGAGTCTACTTGAAGCAAACCGCTCTTATCCCGTCGTACTGTTGTGTTTCTTCGAGAGGTGACTACTTTGAACCATTTCACATAAAAAACAAAGTAATCAAACTTTCTGAGAGATAGTTTCAAGATGTCTTGAATCACACCACAATAATCTAACTCGCCTTCTAGAGCATTATCATCTCTTTCACTCGCTCTACTTTTTTGCAAAAAATTCACCATCACTCCACTATCAAAAGTAGATCTATTTTGATCGATTCGTGTGATTCAAAAGTGTCGTCCATGAGACCATAGTGCACCGTATTTAATATACTCCCAATCACATCCTTTTGCGAGTTCTTCTTCTTCTTCAAAGATATCTTCACCCGCTGCCTTTGCTTGTGAAACCGCTCTATCTAGCCATCTGCTCATTATAAAAGGTGGGAGAGGTCGAAGATTTTCTGGAAGAGGCAAAAATCGAGTGGAACGATTTCTTTGAAACTGAGCTCTTTCCTTTGCGGTAGTTACCTTGGCAGTTTCATACCTTTCTAACCACTTTTGCATAGGCTCAGAGTTAACTATGCAAAACTTCATTGCCTTCTCTCTGAAAGCTGCATCCATTTTTCTTTGCAATCCTTTACCTTGTGGTTCATCGCCTACGAGACGAACATCTTCATTATCGCTCCATAAACGAGGCATTTCGGGATCCGATATACGTAGAAACTCAATTATGAATACAAGAGATTCTTGTATAAGCCATCCCTCTGCCATGCTACCCTCTCGACGTGCTCTCTGTCGAACAAACCCTTTTAATGTCTTCATAAAGCGCTCTAAGAAGAACATCCATCGACTATGGACAGTTCCTGCTATTGCAACTTCATCTACCACATGAACCAGTAAATAAAGTTGAATAGTGAGAATACTTGTGGGAAATTATTTCTCTACCATACAAACAGCCTCAATAGCATTGAGTTTTGCACTCTCTATGCTATCTCTATTTATCTCTTTAGAAGATATCCATCGTAGTAAAGAACTAATTTTATAAATGGTTTTTCATACCTCCTCTGAAAGACAATCTTTTAGGGCTACAGGGAGCACAAACTGTAAAAACTTGTGCCAATCATGAGACTTGATTCTTGCAAGATCGTCGTTTCGTGTGAAAGTAGTCTTTAGACACCTCATGCATCCAATAGGTGTACAAAACTCTAAAATTATTTTCTTCACTTGTTGCTCTTCCATCCTGTGAAGCACCCAAGGAGCTCTTGGTAACGATATTGTTCCGTTAGGCTTAGTAATTGCCCACAATTCTCGCATACGACCTCGCTCTTCTAAGTCCTCCCTTTGTGCTTTGCTTTCTTTCTTTCCAATCAAAGTTTTCCAAAGAATCTCTACCACATTCTTAAAAATATGCATCGGGTCTACCAAATGATTGATCACCAATTCACTCCAATAAGGGAGTTCATGAAAAATGGACAACCGTTTCATGCCAGCAACTCGATTTTCTGAATCCCACAGTTGTTTCCAATTGCTAGCTTTCATTTGGTGTTGCGCTTGTCGACCAATTTGTCCTTCACGTAAAACATTTCCATCAGGCAAATATCTATGATGTCCTTCATAGACAGTTTTACGTAGTGCTTTGGAATAGCGTGCTTCGAGTCGTGGTCCGCATAAAGGACAAGCATGGTAACCCGAAATCGATAAACTTGAACATTCACCATATCCAGGCCAATCATGCATTGTCCACATAAATATGCCTTGCACTTGCACGTCTCGTCTTCTTATAGGTTGAGACATGTCACGCACAGTAATCCCATCCCATAAAATACACAGTTCTTCCATACGTGGTGCAAGATATACATCCATGTTTTTTACCTTATACTTACCTGGTACAATAAGAGTTAATAATAAATGACCTTTCTTTGTGGCCAACCATGGTGGGATATTATAATTGACCAAACATACAGGCCATGTGCTCCATGAAGAACTGCGTAATCCAAATGGATTCACTCCATCCATAGCTAGGCGTAGACGTATGGACCGAGGCTCACTAGCAAACTCTTGCCACTTACTATCTATGTGCTTCCAAGCATCAGAGTCAGCTGGCACTCGCATTACATTATCTGTAGACCTTCTCTTTGTATGCCATGACATTAACTCAGCTATAGATTTGCATCTAAACATGTTCTTAATTCATGGAATGATAGGAAAGTGGCGAAGAACCTTTGCGGGGATTGCTTCGCCTACAACTTCTTCTCTAAATCTATTTGCTCCACACTTTGGACATACGTGGAGATGCTCATACTCATTCCGAAAGAGAATGCAATCATTCGGACAAGCATGAATTTTAGTATAATCCATTCCAATAGACTGTAAAACTTTTTTCACATCTCCACGTGTTGTAGGCATGTCATTGCCCTCTAGCAAAAATTGATCTTTAAGAAGCCTGCAATAAGCAATTAAAATGATATTAGTAAATGAAGTTATTGCGATACAACAATGAAAGCCAATTTGCTCTCCACTTCCCTGAACAATTCAGTGACACTACTATCTAACCATCCATAAATGGATGCAGATTGAGCATCACGAGTGAAGCATGTAGTACAGATATCTTTGCTCCAGTGTAAAGTGGTAAACAAACTAATCTTCCCATGTTTTCATATTCTTCATCAACTTCTGATCGTGCAATTTCTGTTGTGTCCATGAAACTCTCGACACCTTCTT
>CM035410.1:168578243-168588243 GCA_020310875.1 Ceratopteris richardii
TTTGTACATGGACATGCATGTACCTGATTTCAATACACTCATTGGACAACTACTTACTCAAGAGGCAAAGCTTATCAAAAATGGAGAAAGCTCTAAAGGTAATCAATCTTCAGCTTTATACACTGATAAAAGCAAGTCCAAAGATAACAAAGGAAAGGCAAAGAAAGTGGATGATGAAGCAGGTACATATCAAGCTAACTATGCAGGTAGAGGAAGACATGGCAGAGGTAGAGGAAGAGGAGGTAGACAAGGCAAAGGGAGATCCCAAGACTCCAACCCATGTTCTATTTGTGGACTAACTAATCATACAACTAAAAATTGCCACGAATCAAAGAGGAAGAGGATACAATAGAGGAAGTTATGGCTACTCAAGAGGAAGGTTCAACAATTATCATGGCAACTACAACAACTACAATCATTCAAACTATCAAGGAGGCTACAAAGGAAGGAGAGACTACAATAACTACACAGAAGACTCAAACAAAGAGGATTCATTATTGATCATGAACATGGCTATGCCACAAGGTAAATCTGATGAGCATGTTTTCTACATAGATTCAGGTTGTTCAAATCATGTGGCAGGAAATGTGGCACTCCTATCAGATTTAGAAGATCCAAGGAATAAGCATGAGGTACAAACAAGAGATGATACAAAACATCCTGTGGAGAAAATAGGCAATGTCAAAGCACCTGATGGAAACATCAACCTACTCAGTAAGGTACTCTATGTCCCTACCATTACAAAGAATTTGATAAGTGTTGGGCAGATAGTAGAGAAAGGGTTGCAAGTCAGGTTCACAAAAGCAGGAGCATTTGTTGAAGATCCAAGTCAAGGATTCAGAAGAATCACAAAAGGTGAAAAGACAGGTAGATTGTTCACATTTGAATTACAGGACACTAGAAACATTGCTCTCTTTAATTATGGTAGTCAAACACTCACAGAATTGGAAGTTGTTACACTTATGTGTTCCTCGAGTAGCTTTGATGTGAACCTTTTCCCTATACATGGGCACTTTTTACTCTAGTGCTGGCTAGAGGTTTTTTTCCCATGTTACCACATACTTGATACTCTCATATGTGGTGGTACTTTGTACTTAGGGATATTATTCAGCTCTTACTACAGTTCAGTTCATCGATCAATAGAGTGAGCTATTCTAGCCATCGTCTTCTCCGTGTGTCTTGCTGCGTTTGTGCTCCTTGTGTGTGCTTCTTGTGTGTCTCTTGCACTTCTTCACACACCCAACAGTGGTATCAGAGCAGGTTCAGCTTCTTCTCAAGTTTTGGTTTTTCGCGTCGCGGCGCGCGTGCACTTTAACAGTGCAAATCGACTTCGAAGCATAGAAGTGTGAATTTCAGCAACCCGGAAACATTTCCAGCAGGTGCGCTGGGGTTTTACCCCCATTTCAAAGCCATTCATGCAGTCAAAATCGCCATCAGAGTGACGGTTTGTGAGCTGAAATTTCAGCACTCATTTCAGTTTTCGTCGAAGTGAAGATTTTGTCACATTCTTGTTCCTTAGTGAAATGGCGGGCAACAATGACTTGTTTGGCATGCTTCAAGCTGAAGATAAGCTTGATGGGACCAACTATCTGATGTGGTCTTATATGATGAAGCACGTTCTTGTTGCAAAACAACTTTGGAACATAGTGGCAGATGTAGATCGAAGACCGGCAGGTGCTTCTACTTCACAGTCTACTGTCATAGATGGAGCTTCTTCTTCAAGTACAGTGGTTTCTCCTTCTCCACCTACACAAGAGCAGCTTAGATGGGATGGAAAAGATGCTCAAGCTCATGCTTTGATTGCGCTTTCAATGAAGCGTCATATAGTTCCACACATTCGGTCATGTTCTACATCACGACAGGCATGGGACACTCTTGCTTCTTTGTATGCCGTGCGTAATGAAGCACATGTTGCATACTTGAGGAAGCAACTTGAGGATGTATGTATGACTGAAAATGAGTCAGTGGATGTGTATGTGACATTCATCAAGGACTTGAAAGAGCAATTGGCAAACATAGATGAGATCATTCCGGATGCATCACTCATTTCTACATTGTTGAAAGGATTACCGGAATCTTTTCAAAGCTTTGCTACTACACTTCGTTTGGTTGCAAAAGGAAATCCTAATATGTATGCATTTGATGAGGTTGTGTCTCTTCTTTTGCAAGAAGAGCAATCTAGAGTGAATAGGAGTGGTTTGATTGAAGGAACGCAAGCACTTGCTATCTCACAAAAGGGGAAAAGCAAGTATGGTTCAGCTTTTGGTTCATCAAAACCAAAGCCTCAAGCTTCCTCTTCCACTCATTCCTCTAATGATGGTGATTTGCAAAAGAAGAAGAGATGCAAATATTGCCGGAAGGCTGGTCATACTATTGATGAGTGTAGAAAGCTTGCTAAACGCAATGAAAAGAAGAAGGAATCGGGCATCTCTATTGCTGAAAATTCAGCAAATGCAAAGAATGATGAAGCTAACATGGCTCAAGATTTTTGGGCATGTGTTGTTACATGTCATTATGACGCTTCTTTACATTCTAAATGTATGGTTGTGAGTGAGGCTCATTCGGATTGGTTCTTTGATAGTGGTGCTTCAAAGCACATAACATCATGCAAAAGATTTTTTGCCTCTTTGAAAGATGCACCTAAAGGAGGACATGTGGTGTGTGCAAACAATGCCTCTTATCCTATCATTGGAGTAGGAGAAATTGAACTTACGGCTGCAAATGGAGGTGTGATTCTCTTGAAAAATGCATTGTATGTGCCCGGTATCAAGAAGAACTTAATTTCAGTTCCGTTGATTGCCAAAGCTGGACTTCATGTACACTTTGTTGATGATAAGTGTATGGTTCATGATTTCAGCAATGGCGATGTTATCCTGATGTCCGGTACATTATGTAATCGTTTGTATCGCATGGATACATGCAAGAGGGCTGCCTTGAATGCCTTAGTTGCTCATACTTCTTCCATGGCTGAAATGGAGCTTTGGCATGCTCGTTTTGGTCATTTAAACTTCAATAGTTTTCTCTACTTGCAAAAGAAGGACATGGTTATTGGCTTGCCTACACTTGAGTCCATTGAAAAGCATGCATGTGAAGGTTGCATTCTTGGAAAAATGCATCGTGCTTCTTTTCCAAAAGATAGTCACACACACACTACAAGAAAATTGCAACTTGTTCATAGTGATGTATGTGGTCCCGTCAAGACTCCATCTTTTGGGAAGCATGTATATTTTGTTACCTTCATTGATGATGCTACTCGCCATACATGGGTGTATCCTATGAAAGCAAAGAATGAGGTATTTTCTTGCTTCAAAGCATTTTTAGCTATGGCTGAAAAATTTTCTTCACAAAAGCTTTTGACTCTACGCACGGATCGTGGTGGTGAATACATGTCACATGAGTTTAATGCTTTTCTTCGTGAAAGAGGTATTTCACACCAATGTACGGTGCCATATACACCTCAACAAAATGGTGTTGCCGAGCGTAAAAATAGAACTCTACTTGAAATGGCACGATGTATGGTTAAAGGAAAGCATCTTCCTCATAAGTTTTGGTTGGAGCGGTCATGTGTGCAAATTATGTGTTGAATCGCTGCCCTACAAAAGCATTGAGAGTCATCACTCCTTATGAGGCTTGGAATGGTCATAAGCCTATGGTTAGTCATATGTGTGTGTTTGGTTGTTTGGCATATGCTCTTGTGCCATCACAACAACGTCACAAACTTGATGACAAGGCAAAGAAATGTATATTTGTTGGTTATAGTGCTGAAAGTAAGGGATATCGGTTGTACCATCCATTGACGAACACAATTATTGTGAGTCGAGATGTGGAATTTGCTGAAAATTCAGTTTTCCCTCTACTTGAATGCAAAAAACTGCCAACAGTTAGCTCACAAGATGTGTTCAATACACTCATGCCTTTGTTCCAAAATGGTGCGCTTAACTATGGCCATGTAGACCAGCCAACTCAGGTTCAAAGGGCTGAAAAATTCCAGCCAAATAGGGCTGAAAATGCAGAGAATTTCCAGCCAAACATGGCTGAAAAAATTCAGCAAAAAATTGCCAAAACTGTTGGAAATTTTCAGCCACATATGGCTGAACATTTGCGTCCAAATATGGCTGAAACTGAGCACGAAATTCAGCCCATGCATGATGTACATATTGACGATGTTTTACATAATGAAGGCATGTCTATTAAGAGTGCACAATCTATGCCAAAGTGGCTGAAACAAACTTTGCAGGACAGCAAATTGAGTGCACCTTTACTTGGTAGAACAAGATCAAGCTCTCACCATGCATCAAGTAATTTTGTGGATTATTCTCTTATTGCTACAACATGTAATGAAGAGCCACTTTCTTTTGAAGATGCATGTGACGATCCACAATGAATGAGTGCTATGCAATCAGAAATGGATTCCATACATAGGAATGGTACTTGGGAGTTATGTGAATTGCCAAAAGGAAAGAATGCCATTGGTACAAAGTGGGTTTACAAGATTAAGAGAAAATCTGATGGTAACATTGATCGCTACAAAGCTAGATTGGTTGCTAAAGGATATGCGCAACAATATGGCATTGACTATGAGGAAAGTTTTGCACCTACTTCACACATGACTACCATTCGTATCGTGGTTGCATTGGCTGCCCATCGAGGTTGGAAAGTGCATCAGTTGGACATAAAAACAGCCTTCTTGAATGGAGATTTGCAAGAAGAGGTTTATGTGAAGCAACCTCCTGGATTTGCTATGAAAGGGAAAGAGCATATGGTTTGTCACTTGCATAAAGCCTTGTATGGTCTCAAGCAAGCTCCACGTGCATGGTATGACAAAATACATAAGCACTTGATTGCTCTTGGCTTCACATGTAGTCCGATTGAAAGCACACTCTATGTACGCAAAAATGGGGCTGATCTTATAGTGCCTGTTCTTTATGTCGATGACATACTCTTGACTGGGTCATGCGATGCAAAACTTGACATTCTTATGGCTGATTTGCAGCATACTTTTGATGTCACTTATCTTGGTCTTTTGAGCTACTATCTTGGCATCCAATTTGTATCCGTTGAGGGGGGAATTGTTATGCATCAAGCAAAGTATGTTGAAAAACTACTTTAGCATTTTGACTTTGAGGATTGCAAGCCAGTTTCCACACCAGTTGAGACAGGATTTAGACTCTCAATTGAGGATTCCAGTGATGCATTTGACACTTCTCTTTATTAGCAGGCTGTGGGATGTCTTATATATGCATGCAACACAAGGCCGGATATACAGTATGCAGTTTCCCAGTTGAGTCGATTCATGCATAGCCCTGGCACTAAGCATTGGCAAGCGGTGAAACGTGTGTTTAGATATCTTCGAGGCACTTTGAGCTTAGGTCTCTTTTATGGCAGAGATGTTCAGCCATGCTTGCATGCTTTTACAGATAGTGATTGGGATGGTTGTTATGATACTCGCGTGTCCACTAGTGGTAATTGCTTTTTCCTTGGAGACTCATGCATATCTTGGTTGAGTAAGAAGCAACCTACAGTGGCGACATCGAGTTGTGAAGCTGAGTACAGGGCAGTTTTCACAACTACAGTGGAGTGTATATGGCTGAGACGCCTATTGATGGATCTTTGCATGGAGATTGATGTTGCTACGCATATTCTCACAGATAGTCAGAGTGCTTTGGCTGTTGCACGAAACCCAGTGCTTCATGCACGGACCAAACATATTGAGGTGCATTATCACTATGTGAGAGAGCGCCTTCATGCAGGAGATATTGATTTGGTATATGTGCCTACACAAGATAATGTGGCAGACATATTCACCAAAGCTCTTCCACGGGAAAAGTTTGAAGCTTTTTGCAAAGCTTTAGGCTTATTACCTTGTGGGGGCTGATTTGTCACTCCCTGTATGTGTTCATATCATTCGCTCCAGGGGGGTTTGTTACACTTATGTGTTCCTCGAGTAGCTTTGATGTGAACCTTTTCCCTATACATGGGTACTTTTTACTCTAGTGCTGGCTAGAGGTTTTTTTCCCATGTTACCACATACTTGATACTCTCATATGTGGTGGTACTTTGTACTTAGGGATATTATTCAGCTCTTACTACAGTTTAGTTCATCGATCAATAGAGTGAGCTATTCTAGCCATCGCTTGCTGCGTTTGTGCTCCTTGTGTGTGCTTCTTGTGTGTCTCTCGCACTTCTTCACACACCCAACAGAAGTATGGCACAAAAGGTTAGCACATATTGATGAAAGGTCATTAAAGCAAATCTACAGGGACCAAAGTGTACTTGGACTTCCTAATTTTTCAAAACAACATATGATTTATAAGTGTAGTGCATGTCAATTTGGAAAGTCTCACAGGTTACCATTCATGAAGAAAGGTTATATGCATGGAGATCTCTTGGAGTTGGTTCATACAGATGTATGGGGACCTAGCAAGGAAGCTTCAATATTTGGATCAAGGTATTATGTTTCCTTTATTGATGATTGCAGCAGATGGACTATCCTATTCTTTATGAAACACAAAGATGAAGTTTTTTCATGTTTCAAAAGATATTTGGCTCTTGTGGAGAATCAAACAGGTAAATCACTAAAAAGGTTAAGGTCAGATGGAGGGGGAGAATACTTCTCCCATGAGTTTGATTCTTTTCTTCAAGAAAGAGGAATCAAAAGAGAGGTAACTACAAGGTACACTCCTGAGCAAAATGGAGTGGCAGAAAGGAGGAATAGGATAATTGTTGAAGCTGCAAGGTCTATGTTAAATGAAAAGCATTTACCTAATTACTTATGGGCTGAGGCTGTATCTACAACCACTTACTTGATTAACAGGTTGCCTTCAAAATCCCTTGATGGGATGACTCCATATGAGGCTTGGAATGGAAGAAGACCAAGCTTAGATCATTGTAAAATTTTTGGCTATATTGCTTTTGCTCATGTTCCTTCACAGGTTAGAGGCAAAATGGATCCAAAGGCAGAAAGGTGTGTATTTATTGGATATGACAACAATCAAAAGGGCTACAGGTTATACAACCCTACCAACAAAGGATTCTTGGCAAGCAGAGATGTAGTTTTTTATGAAAACAATTCATGGTATGAAGATTCATGCAGGAAGGTCAATTTACCATATAATCTTGAAGAAGATTTTCCAAAGCTTGGTAGAGAACAACCAAAGATTGAAGAACAAGACACCTCAGAGGATGATGAAGAATCTCAGATGGAAAAGATCAAAGCATGGAAGTCTAAAGGTAAAGCCAAATTGCAGGAACTTGGACATGAGGCAGAATCATCACATCATGGCCTAAGAAGATCTATGAGGGAAAAGAAAAAACCAGAAAGGTATGGGTTTGGCACCTCATTAGTAACTAAACATTCTATCTACATAGCACAGGACATAAACCAAGAGGAGCCATCATCATTTGAAGAGGCCAAAGCAAAAACAGAATGAAAGCATGCAATGAAGGAAGAGATTGAAGCACTTGAGGAAAACAACACTTGGGATTTGGTGCCCAAGAATTCATCCATGAAGGTAATAGGCTCAAGATGGGTCTATAAACTCAAGAAGAATTCATATGGTTCCATTAACAGGTATAAGACAAGACTTGTAGCAAAAGGCTTTGCACAAACTCAGGGAATTGATTATGAGGAGACTTTCTCTCCTGTGGCAAAGATGCCTACTATTAGGGTTTTGCTTAGTATTGCCTCTTCCAAGAATTGGAAGATACTTCAACTAGATGTAAAGAATGCATTCTTGAATGGTTGGATAACAGAAGAGGTATATATGGCACAACCACATGGTTTTGAGAATCAAGTTTATCTTGATTATGTGTGTAAACTTAACAAAGCATTGTATGGTCTCAAGCAAGCTCCAAGAGCTTGGAATCTCAGGCTTGTTTCATTCTTGCAGGACAAAGGCTTTCAATCAAGCAAGGCAGATCCTTCACTCTTTATCAAAAAGAGTAACTCTGAGGTCATCTACCTATGTGTATATGTAGATGATATTATATTGACAGGAACTGATGCAGATGGTATGAAGAAGATCAAAGATCACATGAGAAAAGAGCTCAAGATAAGTGATTTGGGTTCACTTACCTACTTCCTAGGTTTGGAAGTTGTCTACAAAGATCATGGTTTGTTTCTCACTCAAAGAAAGTACATTAAGGACATGTTGGCAAAATTCAAGATGCAAGATTGTAAGATTGCAGGTACTCCAATGGAGGTCAAGCACAAATTGAGCTCACATGAAGGTTAACTCAAAGAGGACATCACATCATATCAAAGTGGGTAGTCTCAACTATGCCACATTGACAAGAGTAGATATATGTTATAGTGTGAGTGTGCTAAGTCAATTTATGCACACACCAAGGAAACCACATATGGATGCTGCCAAAAGGATTCTCAAGTATCTCAAAGGAACCATAAATGAAGGACTTTATTATCCTTATGTATCTGATTTAGGTTTGAAGCTATTTTCTGATGTAGATTGGGCTGGCTCCAAGGAAGATAGAAGGAGCACTTCAAGTTATCTTACCTTTGCAGGTTCAAAGCTTATTTCATGGTCATCCAAGAAGAAACCCACAGTTGCTCTCTCTTCTACTGAAGTTGAATATAGAGGTCTTGCCATAGCTACTCAGGAAGCTATGTGGATGAAGACCTTATTCAAAGATCTTGGATTGGAGTTTGGAACTCCAACTATTTTTGGTGACAATATGAGTTCTATTCACTTGGCTGCTAATCCTATTTTTCATGCAAGGACTAAACATATTGAAGTTCATTATCACTATGTACGAGAGAAGGTTCTAAGCAAAGAGATTCAAATATCATATGTGTCCACTCATCAACAATGTGCAGATATTCTAACCAAAGCATTGGATGATACAAAGCTTTGCAAATTCAAGGCTATGATAGGTTTGTAGGTAATCTTGGAAGATTGAAGACCTCAAGCATACTTGGCTTGAGGGGGAGCTGTTGGAGCAAGTCTATGACAAGCCTAAGTATTGGCTTGAGTCCCACAAATTCATAAAAGAAGCTTCAAAATGAAGACTATGTAAAGTTCACTTGTGAACTACCTCTTGTAACTTTTGAAGAGTTTACTTAATGTAAAAGTGAAAGAATCTTAAGTGGTTGAGTCCACTTGATCAAGAATGGAAAGAGGAGCCACGAATTTGTGATTTGTGGTAGGTAGAGAATCAAATCAATCATTGATTGATTGGAGAGTGATTGAGGGAAGTTAGCCTCCCAAACTCAACTATAAATAAATGGAAGTTTTAGTCGTGGTTAGAGAGACCTATGTGAAGACCTCCAAGATCTGAGCTTTATGCCATATCAAGGTGTGCTTACAAGGCACACATATGTATCAGTAAGTCCATTGTATTATACAAGCAATATAATTTCATTCTCATTATTATTTGAGTTCATATGTCCATGTTCTTGTGAAGTGTACTACTCACTGCCATTACTCTCAGTTTTCTCAGTCAGATTGCAGAGATGTTTTCTCTGAGCTTAGTGCATCCTTTTCAGTAGTTTAACTTGGTAAAGTTAGCTCCATAAGTCTACTATATGCTAACAAATTTTCATGTCATTTGGATGTTGCAATCTTCAGTTATGTTCATTTGAAGTCAACAGGGTCTGTTCATCTTCACTTCTCTGTGAGGTACCCGACGTTTTTACTCATCTTGTCAGAGCCATGTCGCAGTGGTTACTCATCCAAATTAAATGATTTAAAGCTTGTTCGACTCTTCGTACTGTCTAGTATAAGCACCCAAATTTTCATAATCATTGGATTCCTAAATTTGGAGTTATGTTCATTTTTGGGCTCACTGGTCTCAAACTATAGCAGCCCGTGAAAATCGGGATGATGTCATCACTTGTTAAAACTCATTCTCAGTGTTTGGTTCATTATTTTTGATTGGATTACTCTTGAAAGTTAGCTCTTTAAGCTACCTAGGCTTCCCCAAGAGGAATTAAGCTAATTTCTGCTGTGCTCAGAGAATTATGTAAAACACTAGACAGGTGTAT